>JAWWEQ010047558.1:0-16219 GCA_035583055.1 Torymus tubicola | reverse complement strand
CACACACACACACACACACACACACACACACACACACACACACACACACACACACACACACACACACACACACGTATACGCATACGCCCAAGCTTTTCATGCGTACGAGGAGACACCAGACAGATGGGAATATTGATTCGTTTAGAAATATAAAGCAAAAATCGTTCCGGTGACTCATGCCCTACATTAATAACGTAGACGGGGATAATTGATCTTCGTCGTTTAGGCTTGGTTTACCACGCACATATGTGTGCGTATGCGTCTCTCGGTTTCCCCAAAACAAATGGCCGCACGTACCTTTGGTACACATATACATATACGCACCTCAAACTATTATCACAGTTGAGTTAATTTAATACACTTGAATACGATCGATGCGCACCCACGCGTAATATGACCGGAATAATCTTTTATTACAGTCTATACCCATAAAATTCATTCCACGGATATTTTTGCATTTTAAAATACTTGAGAATTATACTACATTAACATCCAGGCGTGTATATTGTACCAACACACAGATTTCCAGCGTGCGCGTGTGAAAAAATTCACCAAAGCGCGTGAATATCGATGAGTCATGCATAACCTGCGTGGTGCATTGGTGGTTTATTCGCGCCCGCGAGCCGATTGAATTAGAAGCGAACGCGTGCGGGCCTGTGGTAGGTACGATAACGGAGAGATAGAATTATTGCCGGAGGTATAGTGCACGCAGCAATGAGGTTACCGCGTTATCTTATGTTATTCGTAATGTGTGTGTGTGTGTGTATTGTTTATGGTGAATTTTGAAAAAGAAATTATTGGACGCACGTGTATACGATGTCGAATTGAGGGTTAATGTAGCGAGAATTATTTATTGCTGCATTTAAGATGGGTGGTATATATATTTATCGGCTTTCTTTTTCGATCCGTGAATATTCTTCGTTCGAGCAAAAATTATATAATGATTAATCGTCAGGGGCCGAGTTTATGAGGGATGTTTAATATAAAAATTGTTTCTGCTTGCTCAGGGATGCAACGAGTAAATATTTCTCGTGTAAGCGATGAATAAGTAAAATTATTGGTTTTCTATATTATATAGAGCTACTCTTGGAAATTTTCTGCGATTCAAAACTTTGGTATTAAACGACTTGAAAATCAATAGTTGTGCAGTTGTTAAACATTGACTAGGTGTACTTTAAAAAGCAAATAAATTTATTTATTCCGCTATAATAACTTACAGGATTAAAAGTGAAGATAAATTTTCTAATAATATTAGGAAGAAAATTTTTACACTTCACTAAGAAGAAAATTAGTTTTTTTCTTACGATTACAATTCGCATGTGTTTCAATTTTTAATATATGCGTTTACAGCGTTTAGAAATAATTCTTTGTGTATATATGCTGCTTTAGTAAAGCCATGCTTATTATTTAGAATTTACCACAACAATCTAACGCACATGCGGAATACGACGCAGATACAACATACTTAATTAACGCGACTGTTTCCAACTGCGCGAATCACTACCGCATCTGCGTCACCAACAGCTCTGCAGACTCGACAATTAAGGTAGTTCTCTAATATATCAAAAAGTGGTGGATTTCGAAAGTAACAAAATTCTAGCGTGTTCTTTAAAATTTAAATAATTTTTCTTTATTTTTTAAAGTATAGGTTGCCAACCTATTTTTTAAGAAAAAAATTATTGAAAATGGTTATTTTTATATTGAGTTATTGTGTTATTTATTTATGTTACACATACTCAAACTGTCTATTAAAATTATCGAAAAAAGAGAGGGAAAAACTTTTAACAATTTTCTTAAACCGTATTAGATTTCTCACAGCTCAAGTTGAGCTATAATTGAGTATAAAATCGATATTTTTTAACGAGCCAAAGCTCAAATTGAAGCTTTCTATTCCAGGCTATGAATAGCTTTAGGAGATTTTTTTTTCTTTATTTTTCCACGATAGGAAACCCAAGCTTCAACGCTCTTCTAACGCTTTAATAAATAGTTAACGAGACCTCCAGCGTCTATTTCTTAGAAGCTTTCGAAAACTATATACATTACCTCCTTAAAGTCTCGCGCACTTGCGTTCCACTCAATTCACATGCTCGCGGTACCGAGGCAATCACGTCGCTCTTAATTAACTGAGCCAAGCTACAGAGACGCATTACACGTCGCACAACTTAAATGTATATATATACACGCACTCATTAACGAGCCAGGGAGCAATTGTCAAAAAGGCAGGGAGACAAACGAAATTAACATAACCACCCACCTATAACCTGCCTTTTGCCACCGTCACCGTCTGCTAAACCTCGACGAAAGGTAAAAATCTACCGTGCTAATTGTCCTTTGTCGATGTGTATATACCTGCACGAGTGGTGATAATTAAATTCAACATCTTCGCTCGCCTAGACACACGCAATTGACATTCGTGCGTCAATTAATATTTCGTCTCTTATATAGTCGCACGCGCAGCAGCAGCTTTGAAATTGAAACGTACAAAGCGGACGCTTTAAATGTATATAGTCACGCTGTATAGCCACTCGAAAAGAGAGAGAGAGAGACGAGGCACACTTCAAAGTCGTCGATTGCGAGTAGTGGAATATTGCATTCCAAGCGTTGCGTCCGCTAAACCAGCCGTATAACGCTGTCGTCGTCGTCATCACGTCGACGTCTTATATACGCCTTTGCGTACAGGGTGTATGTCTCTCCCGCGTATGTGCGGAGGAAGCAAAGGCGAATGGTGAGACGTTGTATGACTGGTATGCGCGTATGAGAGAGAGAGAGAGAGAGAGAGAGAGAGTGAGATACAGACCTGCGGGTATGTAAAGGGAATGCACCCTTGTGTGATGCGTTGGGGGATGAGGGTTGTACCTGTTGATGTGACGAGGTTGAATACCGGCGTGTGTTAAACGTTGATTTGCATGGCGTTTGCTCGCTGCTTCGTGAATTGCTGTTGGAAAGATGTTTGATAACTGGTGTGTTACGTTGTATTTTGAATATTATTAAGGTTTTATTTGGTGGTTGATTTGTATATACAGGGTGTGTCAAAAGTTCCGGGACGGCTGGACAATTTAAAAAGAGAAAAATGACCTAGACCAAAGTTTTTTTCTGATTTAATCTTGCCTTTTACCTTCAAGGTCATTTCAAGGTCAAGGCCTACAACTTTGGTCGAAGTCATTTTTCTCTGTCATGCGTATTTTTTAAATTATCCAGCCGTCCCGGAACTTTTGACACACCCTATATATAAAGAAATGGTTGGGGGTTTAGATAGAAGACTACATTGATGTAACGATTAAAGTTTTCTTCTGAACTACTTTTTATATTTAACATACTCAACCCCTCTTTAGTATTCGATTGCGATCGTATCGCGTAACATAATGTACAGTCAACGAGATGTTACGCAACGATTGTCTACGTTTTTCTCACTTTTCAAAGAGGAACTTGCGTTATGCAGTTTCTTGCCATGTGTTACGTACCGGCGTCTGGAGATTTTCGATTTTCCAAACGGTGTCACGTTAATATATAGGTATAAAGCTGATGGTAATAAAAGCACTGCACTATAATAGGAAGCAGACTTTACCTATATAGTCAGCATTGATCAAAGGTATTATAAAGAAAAAAAAAAGATGTTTAATCACAACGAGGGTTGCAGTCGACCTTTTGTGTATATATATATATATATAATACAACGATACCTGGGGGGTGTAATTTTATTGGACAGCTCGTGTCATCATACGCATGACAAAAACGCGCTCGCGACAACATTTTAAATTTACCCCATTCGATATTACATTTTGTATATACTTGCGAAGCCAGCCGTAAAAAAGAGATAGGTATAGGAACGGAAGAGGGCGCGATATTTAATCGATATAGTCTAGCGAAGGTATATAGAAGAAGGGAGGGAAAGAGAACGAACCGAGAGACTTTATTTTTCATCCTCTTTCGACGCGCAGTGAGAGAGGCGATGAGAGCGCGATTGCATTGCTCGAACGCTAGGTGCAATTTCAAACTCAAATACCGTAAATGGGATTCCGTTTGCGCGCGCGTCGTTCGCTAGTATAGCGCAGCTCGCGCCGCCTGCGCAGCCTGGGGAAACCGTAGACTTGGAAGCCGTATATAGTGCGATAACATGCGCGCACAACTCACGGGAAAGATCGAGCCGATGCTTATGGCGCGCGCTCGCGAGGCGGCTGCTGCTGGTGTATAGGTAAAACCCTACAAGGCCGGTTTTATCGAACGCAGCCACCTATCAAAGTCTCGCGTTAAATAAACATTTGCCCTCGGCTAGGCGAGCTTTATTGTTGAGTTTGAAGGGTTCCTTTTTTCAAGTTGTTGCGGCTGATTCGTTGGAAGTGTTTTTGCTAGTTGATTGAGAATCGAGAGGAAATTGATTTCATGGTCTGGTATAAATGAGGGCTTTTTTTTAATTAATCTTTTTGTTTTTGTTAAATATGTGGTGAAGTTTACGTTTATGTTTTTTTAAAGTATGATGGTTTGTTTTCAAATTTCAGACAAGTGTCAATTTGTCTATTTTTTAGTAATATCAAGCAAATGAACATTCGACATATGAAACTAAATAATTGATATTTTTCGAGCTGTAAAATAAACATTTAGAGGTTAACAGGATTTCGTTAAACAAGAGAAATGGATTAGAAAAAGCACTTACATTTAGAGGATAGATGTTCTTTTTAATCATTTACTGACTTTTTCTCCAATATTTTTAAAGTGAATTTCTTTTTAGTGGAATAAACTTTAAGAAAAAGCAGATTACTCCACGCACGAAATCGATACAAAAAAAGACTTAATTCGCGCAAAGTCATAAGAAAGATAATGTTCAATACTCGGATGAAAAATTCTGCTTAATAAATGTGTATCGAAGAAAACTATTAGCAAGATCTAAAAAAAAAATTGTTTCTAAAATTGATTTTGATACTAATTTTTCAAAAAAATATAAATTTTTATATTGAAAATTATTTTTGTTACTATTCTATTTTTTTAGCATGTGAAAAAATGCATGTAAAAATATTGTGTTCGATAAATGTTTAAGAAAAGTTCTGTTTGACTTAAGTTTGGCAAAAAATCTGCAATGAGACCACTTTTCATGAGTAAATGATTCAAGTATTGGCAGTTACCGATAGGTGACGTGTGTCAATACTTGAGTACAATTTTAGTCCAACCTTTACTGGCCTAAGGGTAGGTGGTGGGGGAATACTTAACATTTTCTTTAAATTGTACAGTACAACTTTTCGGCCAAAAGTATTCATTCTATTACAAATTTAATATAGGTCAACATTACTTCCAAATATTACTAATAATAGAAGTTTATTATTTTGTAGGCCAGTCTATAAAGAAAAATTTAATGAGTAGCAAATCGCCTTGAATAAGTTTCAGTATTAAAACAAATCACAGCAACTTTTATACTAAAAATAAAAATAATTCCTCCATTCTCACACCAGTGGAACATCATTCACCTTACACCTCATATGCACCCAGTCTACAAAAAGACACTCCAATCACCCAACCAGGCGTTTTTCCACCCAACCATCGACCCCGTTTGGGAATTAGCACGCGCGCGTAAATGCCCTACGTACACAGACGCATGCTCGCGCACATCAAATCGTATTAATCACGGAGGCACAACATTTTCCACTCGGCGCGTATACAGACATCCGATTGATCGACAAGCCGTTAATCCCATTTCGCAAGAGCCGACGCACGTCCCCTATTTATTCGCATGCGCGAGCCGCAAGTGTGTGTATGTGTGTATATAATATTATGAAATTCTCTTTGAGAGACTACACGCGCGGAAAATGTTCGGAAAGTAGTGCACCGGAATTTCGGTCCGAATCCATTGTATGTAAATCTGGTTGTGAGCTGCTATGTCCAGTTGTGATGGGGTGGTGAGAGGGAAACGGGTATTATGCGCAAAGGGGATTATCACTACACGTGCGTATATAGGCTAGAAAGGGAGGAGGTAGAGGAACGTGGATCTAGCAGTGCGGGAGAATGATCTTAAATGGAAGCCGAGAAATGCGTTTCCCTATCTCGTGTTTGATATCTCGGTGAATGAGGTGCTGTGTCAGGGATGCTGATATCATATTTGGCTTAGATATGCATATGCGCCAGATTTGGGAATATGGGGTAATAACAATTTAAAGGTTATTTTTCAGTAATAGAAGTACTTGTTCGTAAAAATATTATATTTAAATGTGAATCATTGGATAGTGTCGTACAGAGCATTTATATTTGAAACCTAAAATTTTTATACCATTTTCGATATAAAATTAAATTGTTAATTGTTGTAAACACTTTTTGTTTTCTAAAGAAAGTTGATGATATCTTTTTTCCTGTAGCTTTATATTCCTGGAAATTCCATATAGAACATAAATATTCATGTTTCTATATATCTTTGCTCTTTGTTTTATAGATAAAAGACGAGACACAAAAAATACTTACGCATGACATTGACCATTTATTGTTATCACATATCCCTATTCTAGTAACGTAATCTCCTATACTAATAACATTCACTTGTTTGCACCCTACAATCACTTATGTTACGCATACTTCCAACTCAGAAACCCATTAGCTGAAGTACCTCTCTGATTCCCATTAATTCGAATTTCGGTTCTCCCAATCCACTCTCATCTTTTAATTTCCATCATTCAAGACCAGAGCAAACAAAAAATGCCAATCGCCACTTGCAAACAAAGCAACACAATTACGTGCTTCCGATTAAAAACACTGTTTCCCCTCTTCCCTCATCTGAACCTTTTCATTATTCCATTAAACCCAAACAGGACTGTCAATGATTACCGCTGTGTACGGGGCAAATAGAAGCTTTACGTATATATCGGAGGAAAATCTACAAAATCCTTAGCCCTTGTTTAAAGATTTTTTTAATGTAATTGGTTGTTGCTATTTTTTCACCGTGCAAAAGAATCCTGTAATCGGTATGACCAACGCATGGCGTCATGCAGACATGAATAAGGCTATTTGAAAACAACCTTAAAAAGTATTTTTTCTAAGCTCACGTTGCGCCATACATTGCAGTCTTATCAATTGTGGTTTATTTTCTAGGTTCTTTTTAAGACTTTTCAGTGAGTTTCGTTCGTGAGTGCCTTTTACGGCAAACAAAAACAAATATAAATAAATTTGAAAAAAATTCTTTCACGGTAGTTAAAAGTATCGTGGATTTTCGTATATACTATGTTTCGCGGTGTTATCGAAAAGCATCACAGCAACGAAATGCCCATCTGACACGTTGTTTCGGCTGACCTCTTCATTCTTGATTTTTCGCGTGTTTTCTCTCTCCCCCACTCGGTTCGGTTGCAAATCCCTCAACGCCGCTAAAACTTTTACAATCGCTCGTACTGCACGCGTTATATATACATATGCTCTCGAGCGCCGTGTTCGTTAGCCGCGTTGTGTTGCAAGAGGGCTCGTACAATTTGTACTGCACGCGAGTAGGTAGGTGTATAGGTACTTGTTAAATATATCGGTTTACAAAGCCCATACATGCTGCTACTGCTCTTGCTGTCTAGAGATTGTATTGATATGGAAACGCAAACATCTAGAATTGCAAATATTTACTGCGTGTATGGATCTTAATTGTACATTAGTTCGTTACCAATAGCTGTTGCTAGTGGATAAAGAAAAGTATTTTAAAAGGAATACGTTGGAGTAGATAATTAGAGAACTAATTGAAATTCGAATCCACTATGAGGATTTTATCTGCAATAAAGGAACCGTAATTTGCCTATTCATTTTCGGTTAGAGCTTATAGCTATAATATAAGCGTCATTGAATTAACAATCACGTATCAATTCGTCGGTATTATCATCAATTCAAAGTGGCTTGTATTTCTACTACCAAGAGGCGCTAAAATAGAACTAAAATCCTAGTATCAAAGTTCAGTGAGGGGCCAAGCTAATCCATAGGGAGCCATTTAGCAATTATTGAATTCAAGGAAAATATTCCGACCCTCTAAAGAATAATGAAAATTGCTTCTCTTGTATTTATTCAACGGAATACATTATACAAAGGATGGGAATGAAATATAATTCTTTATAAATTTCTCCGTATAATTGAGAATATTACAAAAATGGTAACATACAACAGTCCATCACAATATCATGAAGTCAAATTATTACACAATAATGTATACCTATGAGTTAAACATCACTTGATTGTTTCTATTCATTGCTAAAAATATAGCAAATCAAGAGGACGAAGACAAGTACTATAAGGGAAATGAAAAACGATTAAGTCAAAAAAGTTGTTCACATCCATTATTCCATCCGCACAAGATTTGTTTATTGTTAAGGAAAGCTGGCTCCACACTTATGAATCAAAAGAGAGGTGATACACCTCGCAGTGCGACATAAGGGAGTCACACTCGATATACGGAATCTTGTATACGAGTGAGCATGTAAAGTATTCTCTGCACGTATCCGTTCTCAGTCAACCGAGCTTCTCCCTGAACGGTGAAATGTGTTCCTCCCCTCTTGGCACCCGGTAACATATACCACACAGGCGTTTGGTAACAGTTGCAGTCTATCTCTCAGCTCAGTCTATTACACATCAAGAAAGACAAACATCAAATTGATAACCTCATAGGAACTAAAAATAATAGCTTTCATCTCACCTGTGTTCCGCATGCGTGAAGTGTGACAAATTCAATTCAACACTGTCTTTGTAGCCCTGCTGCGTAGTATACAGGTCGTCAATATACGGTGTGACAAACGTCGTGAGACTGAGCTCTGTGGTTCACGTGGATGCATTAGTAGTAATCTTACCTTATTGAGTATGTACTCCTAAACTTATAAAAAAACTCTTGTACTATTTCTTGTTCTCTTCCTAGTTTTGTTTTCTAAAATTCGCTTGAATCCAATCTTAAGGCTTTAGGTTACCGTACCTGCACACATTTAATTCAACCATATCTGTACATGCGCGAAATCTCCAACGACCAACAAAAATTTCTATAAACGTTTGACGGCCAATCACACTTTCCCCACTGGATTTGAATCCTCCAATACCTTTTCACAAACTCCATCCTCTGCTCTTTCAAATTCTCTTCTACATGTTCGATTTCCCAGCATCGAACAACCATAATCTCCCTCGTACCACGTTTCTGCAACTTTCATGCGATGCATACAATACACCCACGGAATCGACACACACACTTACGCACGTACACACGCACATATATCTATCTCCTTTTCATCTACCATCCTACGTATTACGTTTCGCGTACATCGAAAGTGCAGCAGCGCTTGGACTGCGGTCAGAAATCCAACGAAACGTTAATGCCATTCAAACGCTGATGCGGCGCGCTTGAATTTTGAGCTATATACTGCTGCAGCTACATTTCCATAATTGATTTTGCCGGATTATTGTTTAATGCAGTAGCCAATCTGCAGCAACGCGGCGTGTGTAGAGCTTCGGTTTAATCAGTGCAGACTAGCGCTCGCCAGCTTTACATATCTCTCCCTCTCTCTCTCTCTCTTTTGCTTTCTCCCTCTTCCTTTCCTTCGTGCGCGAATATGGCTTTTCGATTCTTATACGAGGGAGTGGCGATGCAATCTTCGATAGAGGGACGCTGGGCGAATTTCATCGCGGGTTATTCGCCATTCTGTTTTCTATCTCGGAGCTGCGAGGGTTTCCAGTATTAGGGGATGGAGCTGCATTGCGCAATCGAAGCGCGTGCGCTAGTGCAGACAGGGATTTCCTCTTTCGAGTGATTTTCTGATTTTTTTTTTACTGTAAGGTGAGAGTCAAAACTGCCTAGTGAATTTTGTAAATTGTGATGTGATAGGGGAGATATCTAGATTTAATATAATGCAGAAAGAAATTATCTTTGATCTTAGTTGAAGTGTCGAGAGTTGTGGTAATTTTTGGCACGTGATAATTTCAAAATACTTATATTCCTTATAACCTTTATATGGGTTGCGAAGAGGGAAAAGCTCAGTTGGTGCGTTTTAATCTAGTCGTGTACATTCTTATCCTCGTACTCGTACTTTTATCTCCACACAAAAATCATTACGCAGGACTGCGGGATTACGGCACCTGCAGCAGACAGACTTGCGTTCGCGGGAGTCGAAAAACTTTTTGAGCGCACTTTATAAATTGGCTTACTTTCAGAAGTGCTTCTCATAGTTAACAAGAAGATGGCAAATCCGAAATGCGCGACGAGGGTAAAAAGTCGTAATTGTAAATCGGGTTACTTCGCGCAGCGATAAACAGGTGGATAGGCAAAAATTAGCCATGCATGAAGGGATTACAAAGTTCTGTTCTGCTATCCAAAAAGTTTTCGGCATTATAGCGATATTGTAATTGAGAATAAAAAAAGTAACTTTTTAATTAGAATTCTATCATTACATTCAATTATATTGATAAAAGATTTCATAAATGGGATTACCTTATCTTTTTGTGAAAAGAAAATTTTAATCAACTTCACACTTTATTGGTATTTTTTTTTTGCTGATAATAAGCATAATGGAGGTCTATCAAGTTTAATTAAAATGGAAACGTGTAGTCTCGCATTGTTCTCTTGCAGCTGCATCGTAGAAATTGCTGGAAACAAAGGAATTTTTTGTTTTATGATAAATGCACAGTTAAAGTTGTATTATTTACTGTGAATTACATTATGCGAGTCGTTGCGGGTTCGTTCTCTCATACTCACTTTTCGTAGCGATAACATTCTCGGCTAGTAAAAATATTTCCAACGTTTTTGAATTACAAAAAAGTATGAAAAGCAAAAAGTTTAATCTTTTTTGGTTACATCAACGTTCCAGCTTAACAATTAAATGGTTAACTCCGAACTTTAATTTATGTAATCTGACTGGAACTTTTGTACAATTTAAATGTTTTTAAATAATTATACGCGATTGTTTTCATAGTCTAAGCATAATCGAATAAAATTATCTGACAATATCTATTTTCGATATTCGGAATCTTTTCAACGAAATGCTATTAATTAATGTAATTATGTAATCTTAACAACATATAAGTATCGTTAGATAAAACAAATAACATTTTGAACCACATTTCTAACCAAAAAATCTAATCATCTCCCAATATACCATTTGAAAGACACCATTACCTATTGACTTAAGAAAAACGCAAGGTCGTCCAATCCTGTTCCTCTTCCCCATTCGAGACACAAAGCGGCAGTAGCACAGCAGCAGCCGCCACGCGCATCATCCTCAACGCGATTGTCCTCCTTTTTCTCATTCTTCTCCGCAGCATCTTTGAGGCTCTTGTTACGGGCATCGCCGAAGGTAGTAGTAGTAGTAGTGGTTAGCGGCCCACCAGAGCACAAAGCTGCAAAGACAAAGCGCACGAGTGCGAGCGTCTCTCTCCAGCCGGTTTGATTGCACCCGTTGTTGTTTCACGACGTAACACGAGAGGAGCACCGCCATATACCTACCACCGTCGTAGTCCAATACTTGCCTGGCTCGGCTTTCTTTTTTTTTTCGCGTGCTGCGCGGGAATTTCGCGAGGTGTATTGGTATATAAGCAGGGCCCACTTTCTTTCGACCCTGCGGGTTTTTGTGACCACGAATGGGAGACGTGAAAGGTGACCACGTTACGTGTGTGCAGAGATTAGTGTAGTACTGGATGGAATGTTTGGGTCTCTGAGAGAGTCGCTAGATTTCGAAGGTAATAATGTGGTGTTGAACTGTTAAAAGTGGTTTTATTTCTAACACGTGATATGGAGAAGGTGATATTGGAAGCATATTTCGTAGAGCAAGAGTTGGGCTGACCTCGGAAGTAAGCTTTTTCCGATTCATATCCTTCTATGTAATGGATCGACCGTAACCTCACAATTTTTCAACTAAATTTTCGTAATAATTTATTCTTGTAGCTAAAAGTACTTATTGGAAAAGAATATTTTATCACAACATTAATAATAAATAGTGGTTAAAAATTTTGTTTCAGATAATGCTTTGAAAAATACTTTTGTCTATAATAAATAATCTAATACTGAGTATTTTCTTGATATAAAACTAATAAATAAATAACGATAATTAAAAAGAAGCAACAAATCTGATCAATTTACATCATAATATTCATCGAATTTAGTGAACTAGAATAATTTAACGATCATAAATTTTGCTGGTTTTCACAAATTTTTTCGCGAAACGTTATTCTATCGGCCTGTGAAGCCATTGAAACTATAAATAATACTAAAACATTTTTTTTTCAGTAAGAGTGCAAAATTTACTACGACGCAGAAAGAATAGCTCTTTTTCTAATAAATTGTTTGTCTGGCGAACTCCCAGATGCCGTGCAATTTATTTCGATATTATCACAATGTATAAAAATAATATCCACGTGTTTTTAAAGTAACGAGAAATAACGAGGATAAGTTTTGACAATCGTGAAATATACAGCGAGACTTAAAAATACGAGTCAGGTAGATTCTGTGAATGTTTTTCTTGTCGATTTCTTCAAATAGTATAAATATTTGATAAAAATAATCAAATTGTACACTGCTTGGTTTAATTTAAATTATAGTTTAATGCTACATGTAAAAATATAAAGATATTCTTATTATCACTGCCAAAAAATACTGTAAAAGTAATACTTCAATAATACTATAATTTATTGTACTATAGACGTTTTACGTGAAACATACATATATAGTATAACACATTTATCTCCCATGTGTATTAATCAAATATTAAGTCAAACGTTCAATAACAGCGTTAATTAGCTCAACTTCCAGTGAACTTTTTTTCTCGCATTTCGAAACATTCGAGTTGACGAAGTTATCATTTCCGTCTGAATTTCGACATTTGAATGCGAGTATCATCATGACCGTGGCTAAGGTAATATTGACAATCCGGTGAGCTGCGCTGGGTAAATTCAAATAACGAGGACTAATTAACAATGGATAGTTTTTTTAGCAGAATTTACACTCTCGGCTCCGAAACCCAATTCCCAGCTATTCTCAGACGACTCACAAATATTATGGTATTACGCTTATATTTATACGACCTGCTGCAGTCAAGAGAACTTCAAACACAGTGCGAAATTAGCTTCAATTCCTCGCTCGAGAAAATTCTTCCTTCTCTACTTTTGTTTTTTCTTCATCTTTCACCAAATCACTATAACAAATACTTGCAATAACCTATACGTACCAATACCATATATATAAATTTTAAAAATTGGAAAATCTCTTGGACCATTTCAATCAATCACCGGCTAATCCATCTCTCTCAGCCTCTCTCTCTCTCACTCTCTATCTCCTCTTGTACCACTCGACCCCGAAAATCCGATGTTTCAGTGATAAATCATCCTAGCCCGTTGTTATCCGATTCCCATCGATCCCGCATCTATATACGCGAAATCATCGTATCCGCACGTGCCGGTGGCTTGCTAATTGACCGCGGCGTTCGAATGGAAAAGCGCGAGAGTATAGAGGCGCTTTCAAGGTTCGCGAAGTTTGGCGTTGTTCCAGCGAATTCTCAACACGCCTTTCTAATTTCGTTTGCGCGCGCGCGCGGACGGACGGACGGACGGCCGAGCGATGGGTAGACGGAAGCGGGAAAGAGAGGAGAGAGGAAGAGAGGAAAAATGAAGAAAATCGTAATTTCCGTGGCTCGTTATAAGAGAGGAAGAAAGAAGGGGTGAAGGTGATTAAATGGGTTACGGTGAAATTGGATTTTCAGGCGTCAATTAGATGGATCGAATTAAAATGTGGGGAAAATATGATTTTTACGGAAAGACCCTAAATTTAAATTCCCATTGACACACATTAAGAATAAGGGGCATTAAACAACTACAAGTAAAAAAAAATTAATAATTAAATACATTAGTTCTTGTAAATACATTGGAAAATAGTAAATACCCTTTCTTTTCATTTCCATAGAATTCTATAGAATTTTCATACTATTTTAAGCGCATGCTTGATATAGTTTAAAATTTAAAAGAATCAACATTTTTCCATCCAATGCGAAGTAGATGAGAAGTTGTATTCTTTCCATTTATTTTCTTCGCATTTTATACACACACGCACGCACGCACAGTCACATAGGAAAACAATTTTCTTAAAATCCATAAATTTCACTATATGTATCCTTTTGAATATTGTTTGTCCTCGAAATATTGTTTATCCTTGCAAAACTTCCGCTATGAGAACGCTGCCTGATATTAACAGTAATTTTTGTTACATGTTTACGGTATGCATACTGTGACAAAACAGATCTGGTTGCATCTAGCAATATGAGGACTCGACGAAAGATGCGCGAGCAGGACTCGTTGCGAAAGTGGAAAGTTCAAGTGTTCGATCCCTCCCCTACCCCTTTCCCCGAGTTACGCAGTGCCATTTTTTTATTAAGTTCTCCTGCATTTATTAATCTTATCGTAAGTTCTTATTTGTAACATTTTTCACTTAAATTTTTTTTGCAATATTTCTATGCGTCTTTGAAAGCCCACTATTCGCTAATGATAAGTAACTTTGTGTTGCTCTTTTTTTCAATTGAATTCCATAACGACTGTTTCATAAAATCTCCAGTTTGCAAAAATATTATTACACATGTTTAACCCTTGTCAAACTTCTTATGAGATTGCTCATATATATATTTTATATATGTATATAAAATTAAGATTGCTCTTGTGAATGTTTATTATTATTCTTGTCATTGCTAGATGTTCACCTTTAACAATTTTTCTTCAAATCCTTTGAAAATAATATTTCAATAATATTCTACTAAATACTTTAAGAAATCGATTCTCCTCTAACCTCATACGAACTAACGAAAATAAAAAAAATCTCGCAACCAGTCCAGCTCCATTAAGACTCATCCGGAAACGCCTAATAGACATAACCTCGCGGACAACACAAAGGGACTGTCGTTTCGAAGGAATACTTCATGCCCCCGGTTACACCCAACGTCACTCGACGTTATAACGTGTGCGACTTGAACAAGAACGAGTAAAAGAACGAGAAAGAGACAATATATAACTGACCCGACGCATGCAAATACCTATATGCGCACACGTGCGTTGTTTCTCAGTCAAGGATGCGCCTTCGGCTGACTGGCATCTCTCTTCCTTTCTTTGTACGCAGTGCACGCGCGCACGAGAAGAGGAGAGTCTTTTTATTACACGCGAGCAACGTTGTTGATACGGTACAAACGTACGGTGTTCTTTTGAGAGGGCGAGAGGAATGAAGAGGTTGAAGTGCTCTGTGCCTCCGAGACTATTTTCGACAAGTTCGAGTCGCTCGCAGCGGCGAGGGAAACGTTCGGCTTGAGGAGAGCTTGTGTGTTGAGTGTGTTGCAACTTCGTTTTTCACTAATTGGGTTTTCCACTGCCTAGCGGGAAAAGTTTTCTTTTTTTCCCTTTTTTTGTTGTCCATTATATCCTTTTTTCCTTTGACTAAAATTATTATTTACATTACATCATACATATTTACTCATATATATACCTATTTTTTCTGTTTCAGGTAAGTCGAGCCACAATCTATTTATTCTCATATCAATATCCTGCGCATCGTCATCCGTAAGTTGAATATATAATTCTGCATAAATTCTCGCAATTTCCTGGTACCCCGCGTTCACACGTTCGTATATTAAAACTGAAATAAGGAAAAAAATGACGACGGCTTACCTTTGCGATGATTTAATCTGCGCTGAGAAATCGGGGGACGCAAAGAAAAAAAGAAGGAAAATATAATTAATACCGCACCAAGTGCTGATTTCTATACCTGACGGTTGAAACTCAAGAAGGGTTTGAAATTTTATAGCTGCTCACCGACAGGCAGCGTTGCGTGCTGTTGTCGCTCTGCTGCAGGTTGATATATATATATATATACACACATACAATCTGAAATATGATGCCAAAGAATTAAGAATGTATATGCGAAACAGAGGGCCCACGACGCTCAAACGCGACCAAAGATAATACTTTACGCGTGTGCTTATATTAAATTTGTTTTTTATGCTGTTGCTGTAGCAATCAGAAACTCTTTGTCATCGAACTCATGATATTTTGAAGTATATTAAAATAATAATCTTGAGTCTTGTTTTGAAAACGAGTGTTTTAATGAAAACAATGGCATGAAGAATGATTATGTTGATAATATATATTTCGCTATCTTCTGCTAACTAGGAGAGGTCACGGCCTCCGGATCACGGATTTTGCTGAAACTTTGAGGTATATTTTTAGATGCTAAAATATGAAGAATGCTAGAATATTAGACCCTAACGCTTTGATAAACTTG
>JAWWEQ010047547.1:0-16231 GCA_035583055.1 Torymus tubicola | reverse complement strand
TTAGATAACAATCAAAGAATCTTCCAATTTTAACAAAGGAAAGGTAAATCGTATATAAGTATAGAAAGATATAAAAAAGACAACTATACAATCTCGAGGCATGTATATGAACGCGTACGTGACAGCCAATCCACATTGCGTGCCATGTGCGCTGTCACTTGTGCCATGTGCAAGCGACCGAAAAAAAAATGTTGTTCGACATCTAGTAAAGTCAGCGTCAGAAGCTAAAGTGGAACAGACGTACTTGTTCTGGAGTACAAATGAGAGATTATGTACAATAATTACATTGGACTCTAGAACAACTAGGTCTGTTCCACTTTAGCCTCTGACGCTGACTTTACTAGATGTCGAACAACAATTTTTTTTTTCGGTCACTCGCACATGGCAGAAGCACAAGTCGCAGCGCACATGGCAAGGAGGAGTGAGTGTGACGATCGCTTTAATATACATATATTCATTTGCGGTGTGGTGCAAAAACCAAATAAAGTTGCGCGCGGAAAAATTGTTATGCGGGGAATTCACGCGGTATTTATTAGTCACTAGATTACGAGCAAGCCACACGTATGTATACGTATGTGCATCGATGTTTATTGTATCAAAAGCGTTTAATTAGAACATACCTATACTGACTATATATCTGTTATATACGCACGCCTTTGTCTATTATTTTTTTAATTCAATTATGGCGTGCAGTTTTCATTTTATTTACCGTCGGGGTCTTTCTATGACGTTACGCGTATATTTATATATATGTGAATTCTACGATTTAGGTTGTAATTGGATGCTATATATAAGGGATAAATTATTATTATTATTATTATTATTTATTACCGCAAAGTTTACACAGTACTTACATTTATAAATGGAACACCCTGAACCCTCAGAGGTAAATGAGTTACCTGTATGAGGGAGTAGATTAACTCATAACTAAACTTATAACTAAAGAAATACAGAATATTTATATAACTACTTAAAACTAAAATACTAAATATGTATATACATTTGTTATTTGAACATTTTGTGGGTAATAAAAAAACAGGAATAACTTAAAGTTCTAAGTTGGTATATGTAAATTCCTGTTATTCAAAACAGTACATTGTTTCTTATCCAGTTTTTTAACTTGGATTTTATCATTTTTTGCTTAAATTTTGTTTCTTCATTGGACAAAACTTTTAAGTTTTCTGGCAATTGATTAAATATTTTCACTGCAATAAAGTAGCTGTTTTTATAACTTATGGTTTTATGTATTTTTGGTAACTGAATACTCTTAGATCTAGTTTTATTAACAGATGTTTTGTATATTTCAGTTAATTCAGAGTAGTGAGATACTACTGATTCTAGCTTGAGTATTTGTTCTACTTGCAACGGATAGTTATTTACAACAAAAGTGTTTTTACTTATTATTTTTAATATTTTATTTTGCAAATTTTGTAGTATGTTCACATGGTTGTTGTAGGCTCCACCCCATGCAATTATTCCATAAGTTATTACACTGTGAAAGAAAACATAATAAATCCGAAAAAGAGTGTTTGATGACATAATTTTAGCAAGTTTGTAGAAAACATATGTTAAATATTTGGGCTTGTTAATTATAGAATTTATGTGTTTATCCCATTTAACATTGTAGTCAAAGATTACTCCTAAATATTTATGACTTTCAACTCTATTCAAAAACTTATCATTCACTTTGATTAGGACATTATTTGGTACTCTATCATAATAGCTTCCAAATGTTATGAATACAGACTTTTCAGTATTTAAAGTTAATTTATTTAATCGCACATGTTTAGCAATTTTTTTTAAAATAATTGTTCATTTGCATTATCACTTCTTGCCAAGTGTCTGCTATTGATATTACAACTGTATCATCTGTATATGATACAACTGTATTATTTGACATACCAACTAGGAGATCATTAACATACATGATAAACAGTAGTGGACCTAATATTAGTACCTTGTAGTACACCAATTAAATGTATATATGTGGACATTTCAATAGCCAGTATAATTATAAATATCTTTTTTAATACTAAAAATAACTATAGACAGGTGTGTGTGTATGTATGCAAAAAATATGAGACTCGAGTTCCAGTTGAGCTTATCCTTTAAAGTTTGACATGTTTTTTATACGTACTGTATAACGTGGCGGAATTTTACACGTTACACTTCGCGCAGAGGAGAGCGGTTTTGTGATATGAAATTCCCTCTACATTTGGCAGCCAGTATCAGGATGAGAATCCTTCACCTAAGCGTTCAGGGTCACTCGTGTTCCTTTTTATATTTGCTTATTTATTTATTTTTTTTTGTTATTTCTTTTTGTAGCAAAAAGCGCGACGACGTACTATATACTTTTCAGCTACGGATGCCTTTCCACCAGCCATCGTCGTCGGCTGCCTCGTCCTCGCCACGACACATTATTAGCTTCCAACATCAGCTGATGATCATCGCCTCTAGCTGGGACCATTTGCCGATCACCTACGTATTTATTTTATTTTGTTGCCTTAGTGAGTTAATCTATTCTAAGTAACTTCGCGTTTATTTAATCTTTCTTTTTCCTTAACTGGATTTAAATTAAGTGTACCTTAAAAGATATCTCGTATTGCACAAAATACCTATAGTCGAGCATTTCCTAGAATTCTTAAATATACATATTTCTCTGCCTCGAAATTTAATATGGTAAATTCGCATAGTCGAGAGGCACTGCTCGCTATAAAACTAAAATTTATTTAATAAAATCTAACATGCCTTCAGCTTTACGATTTTTATGTATAAAATATGTGTTATACTACCGACTATCAGTTAGTCGTGTGTTTCGTCTGCCTCTTTTTGGCTATTTATTATTCTTTTTCAAATATCGATTATAATTGGGAGATTCTGATGAAATCCCACCAAATCAGAACTCACCCCGTAATTATAATACATAGGTACCTATGTTTAGTTACGTTTATATAGCGCCTGCGATAATGAGCTATAAAATTGTTGTATTATATATACCTGTTTAATATGATTGCAATTTACGTAAAACCTATACACTTCGACTGCAACCGTGATAATCATAAAATATTTATATAGTATCAGTATAATAAACAAAAGAAGAATACAAATTTTTAATATTAATCAACGTCAGTTTATTTATATGTTAATGATATTTATACTATTTATTAATAATAGAAAATATTTTCCAACAAATTATGCACTTCTTTTCTAAACATCATAATTGAACGTAATTATAATATAGCGAGTATAATAGTTTTGATCTGTCGATTTCCATAATATCGTTGTATTCGAATTGACAGACAAGATTATGCACATAACAAATTATGCAAATAATAACGAATAAAACGCAACTGATTTATTCGTTTCAGTTTCTCACCAGAAAGGATTTCTTTCTTCAAGTACGCGACATTGTTGCGTTTATACTTAAGGCTAAATTGTAAAGATGTCGAGAGTTTATTTAGATTTCACGCATGATTGACGTTATTACAAGTACATATAATGTCTATTTTAAATTAGAAAATCTTATTTGCCAAATAGCATAAACAATCTATGAAATTTATTTTCAAGATACGTGAATGTAGAAAACGAGGATTATTTGGTTATATATGTCAAATATTGTGGGTTATTTTATAACTATATATGCTACAGGTTATAAATCTATCGCATTAATTGCTAAAAGATTTCTAGAAACCTAAAAACTGCAGTCGACTAACCTTGGCAATGTATACCGTACACGTGGTTCATATATAATACGTATAGTCATGGGGAATTTATAGGTATTTTTTATGCAATATATCGAGAGCGTAATTCTCAATTCACCGCGAGGTTCAAGGTTGCGACCGCATGACTTTCACTCTGATTTTTGTATGGTATCGTTTTCTGCGAAGGTAATAATCATCCCTGTTGTAAAATAATTAAACTTTATGTAAAAAACGGTGCAAACATCTCACAGGTAATGAGGTTTTTGAACCCGGATTTGTATATGCGATTTTATAAGTTTACAATTATGAATGTAAATTAATTAAATTCGCATACAATATTAATTCAATACATCGGCAGATGTATCTAGAAAAAAAGAGGATGAGAACGCTTCGAATATTTATTAAATCATACATATATATATTATTCTATAAAATCATATTAAGTGTTCAAATTTTTTTTTTCGTAAACTTTCATTAATCGATATAATAATTTTCTTAAATACTTCCCTTCAAATTCACTGAGCGCGCGCGTGTGTGCACTTTCGTCCTAAACTCTCTCTCTCTCTCTCTATATATCTTTTTATATTCCACTTTTGACTTTGACGATCGGTAAAGTCGAATAGATGCATTGCGCCTATATAGTGGGATCGATTGATTTCTTGACTCTTGGGAAGAAGTATATACGCAAAAGAGGTTATATAGATGAATTCATAAACTCCAACGCTATAAAAGACTTTTTACGGCTCACCGGCATTTAGGCATTCAAAAAGATCGTATATATATATACGTTATCTCTCTATAACATCCACGAACAGTTTAAACTTGGAAAAGACGCGTAGGTATACAGGCTAAGTGTATATATATATATGTGTGCTTTGAATTGTAAAAATTTGCACGATAAAAAAAAATAAATGTTTAACGAGCTCCGAATGCGATCGCATGAGGCAAAGTGTCTGCACGCGCGCGCGTATATGTTTACGATGGGGGAGGGAGTTTGGTTTTCAATTTTTTTTTTTTTTTTTTTTTTTTTTTATTGCAGTTAAAGTCATTTCAATGATCGTCGAAGATGATGCCTCTCTTTTCTTCATTTTATCGACAATACACGTGGAATATATTAAGTAATAGGCTTATTATTAAAGCGCTATTTTTTGACTCTGTTTTAAAAAAATTATACGATCTTTTAATTTACGATATATATATATAGCTACCGTTTTGCATAAATTTATGGTTTAAAATATACTTTTAAGAAATAGATGTATTTATAACTAATTTAAATCCTGAACATAAGCATACAAGAATTCTAATTACCACCACTACCTAGTAATCCACAAATAGCCGGGTATTTGGATGATGATCATCTCTAATCATACGTTACAATACTCGCCGTTATTACAAAATTAAGTTACACACCAAAAAAAAAAAACAAAAAAAAAAACGCAACCGCGCGTGTACGCTGTTAAAAACCCAAGGGGTGTGAGTATATAGCAGACCATTTAAAATCCCATTGTCTCTAGCTCTAAATTTAGCACCTCTGTAAAGATGCGCGGCCACTTTTTAAAATCACCTGTACGCACACCTACCCATCTGTATATACCGAAAAAAAAAGTCTAACCCAATACCCACGAAATTTTGCATCATCCTCTCACATATACTCTTCTGTTACGCGTGCGCGCTTCTTCCGCGAACGTACGTACAAAATATATATATATCGTAGTATATAGCTATGCGTCTTTCGCGGAAAAAGGCCTCGGCCGATGGCGATTAAAAGTGAGAGGAATTTGTCTGCGTATATATAAGTACTTGCGTTATATGTTCTCTATGTACGCGTTTGTAACGCGCGTAACGATGACGTTGATGTTGCAGAGAGGAGGAGGAGGTGGAGGAGTATAGTTCCGCATCTCGCCTAATCTCACTGGTATATGTGTGTATATATATTATGCATGCGCGATCGATCGACAACTCGATAGTTTTGAGCTCGTATCTTTTGATAGAGAGAGAGAGAGAGATGCTGTGAGAAGATTGCATATAGTGCTGGGAGTATTTGCGTACGTTAGGTATAGGTTGGTTGGTATAAAGACAAGATTGGTATATATATTTATGTTTATGGCGATTTAGAGGTGTAGAGAGAGAGAGAGGCGCGGTTAATTGCAGGTAGGGTCGTTGTGGGATCTTATCGGGATGAGAGTGGATGTAGAAGGGACACGATGTTAGGATGATTTTAAGAGAAGGAGATCAAATTTATTATTTCAAATTTTTAAAGGAATTTTAATGTAAGAAAAAAAAATGTATTTTATTGTTAATTACATAATCTCTTTCTGTGTCTGTTCATTTCAGATGGTCGATGATCAACTAACATTTGATTTTCTTTTCTTTTTTCGTAACGTATCGTAAAATATTTTTTATTTATTTATTTATTTCCAGAGTAGTACACTTAGTAATATATGTTACTGCTGACTTCAATACATAAATATAATTATGCCTGATGCAGCAGACATCCTATAGAGGTAGTCACAGCTATCTGTACATATATATGGTCCAGCATAAAATATAAAATTACAAACTATAACTTATGAACTAAGTTGAAATGCATGCGATTTCAAATTTCAAGTTTGTTATAATCTTTACTTTGTCAATATATTTACTTTGCCTCTGAGATACTATAAATTAGTAACAATTTAATCATAGATATAGATACTTACGGTCCCATTTTTCTGGTTGTTCAGTTTCATTAATGCTTGCTTATTAGCAATTAACTTCACAAGTCTTTTCAACATTTGGCCCGACAGCGTTGCAGATAACGTTGTCATATACGCCGCGAGCTTTACCTGGGTTCATACACGGGTTTTAGAAAATTTGAATAATTTTAATTAGACGAACTCTCCCCTATATATCATATTAATTATAGAAATAAAATAAATATTCAAAAATACCTACCAGCATCGTCCTTACTGGTGCCATCTTTGTTCCAAAGGTTTTCATCGCAATTCAGCATGGTACAAGTCTTGGATAATCCGTCCTTGGAACAGACGCAGGTGTTACAATACTCGTTAAAGAGAGAATTGGGAGTACAAACTTCGTCACTGGCTTTGGTAGATACTTTGAGGGAACCGTCTTTGTTCCAGATTTCCTTGTCACAGAACTTTTTGGTACACGTAAAACTTGAACCATCATGAGCGCAGACGCAAGTATTGCAGTAATCCGTCATTACTGAGTATGGTTTGCATACTTCTTTGAGCTCTAAAAATAATGAATATAAATATTAATTATCATTTTTAATAGTACATCATAATTTAATAATTAAGTCAAATTGATAATATATAATAAGCTTACCTGCCGAAGTCAAAGGTATTTCGTTTTTCATTTCAACGTTATCCGCTGAAAAATAGGAAAACCAAGAGTAAAAATATATTTTTTAGCGTTTAAATATGAATCTGTTATTATTATCTGATTGAATATTCTCTAAATTTAAATAATTTGAGAAATTAAAAGTTAAAATAATTACCTGCAACAACAGTGATTGCCAGAACTAGAGAGATAACTGTCTTCATTTTTGTTAGTTAATTATTGTTCGTTACTGCTTTGATAAGAAAATCAATTTTGTCGAGTCGGGTCCCTTTGATTTATTCGACTGGTCCACCTTTCTTGCAGTGCGTCTAAAGCTCGACTGATGATCTACGAGTTGTTCTGTCTCCTCAAATATACGTTTGGCCGGTGTGTCCAACAATGTACGTCAGATATATAGGTGGAAAACAACAGCGCGAAAAATCTCCAATCTTATTATCCATGCCTCGGTAAGAGATAACGATATGACATCATCTGCGCAGGTGAAAATAGCCCATGTATATTAGCCAATGAAAGTCAGATTTGGTTGAGCTAGTACCGATATTGCAAATTACTTTTATATTATATTTTTTATAATATATATTTTCGTATCAATTGTAGTCTTGCTTAAATGTCTATAATTAGGTCGACGCATAAATAAATTTAATAACCAATCACTCTCTGTTTCTTCCTCTCTCACAAAGCATAATACATTATTTACGACCTTATCTGCTTACCCGAAATTGCAGCACGCAATTAGCCCGAGACATCCTTATATCATCAAAGAAATTATCGGCTTCGACACTTGAGATTGTTGTTCGATATTGGCCGGTGCAGTCTGATTGTGAAGCTTTGATTCTTATTTAAAAAAAAAACGTAATATATACTTATTAGTGGAAATTATCAGTTATTTTCGAGTCTATTTGACGAAACATGAATATCAAAAAGTTCTGGCAATAACGTACAATTGAATTTACATCAAGCAGTGAAATCTTGTTGTTCTATCAATCATTCACTGAAATCCCGTAAAAACTTATGAAAATATGGTGATTTTACGAGTTAGATATATATACACGTAAAGTTAGATTGATATTATGGAGATATCGACACCTTGCGCTTAGAGTTTACCTATTCTAACATGACTAAAGAAATGCCCTCAAAATATTGACTCTCAATTCGTCCCCGAAATTGGGCGAATACTTCAAAAAAGTTTAGGGACTGCCCCAAACTCATATTTTGTCTCTAAAGTCGTGTTAAAACATATTTTTAAAATCGATTGTAAAATGCTGGTATTGTATAAACGGTTAGATTATATATATAAAACAGTTTTCGGTGTCAATGAATGAATTATTTGCCTACCTATAATATAGGCGTACAAAAAGGAAATAGTGGTACATATCAGAGACTAAACCACTATATTTCTGTATACGCTTACTCGAATATGACACAGTCTATTTTGCTTCTAAAAGTTGACTCGCAGCTATCAAGCAGCTGTCAAATAAGATGGTCTAAATTAATTAAGTATTATACAGCTTCGAACGTTCATTTGTTTATTTATATTACAAGCATTTTATGATTATTTACGATTGCTGAAGCTATATTCTCATCTGACCAGTTTATCGTATAGAGACTTTCTATATGCAAAAAACCAATTCTTTTTATATGTTTGATTTATGGAAATAATTATTGTAATTTCAGAATTGTATAAGAAGAGAGGAAAATAAATGAAAAAACAAGGTATTCGAATCTACTTCAAAATTTATTTTCTACGTTATATATTTAAGATAATATTCATATTCAGAAGAGTTTGAGAATTCCCAATTCGCTCAAGTATCCACGGCGCGTCTCTCTCTTAATCTCAAACTTGAAAAATACTACTTAACAATTGAGAGTATTATACACTTAATCTTGTAATTATAATTCAGATAGATTAATTCCGTATCTGGCAAACAAAATTTGATAATATGGGCGAAAACTGCGCCGATTAATCAGCTGCACAGATTTTTTTTTTAAACTTAATTGTATAATTATAATGTTTTTGAAGTTGTTGATTACAATAAATCTCCTGTCAGATTTCAAAAATTGAAAATGAAAATAAAAAATTCAAATTAGTGCATCATTACGTGTGTCAGTGCTAGTTATTAACAGGTTAAAACAGCAAATGATACTTACAGAGACATACTTAAGTTTAAAGTGATACTCAAATTTTTTAGTGTTACATACATACATACATATAGTTCTCTGTTTATTGTTATGTACCTCAAGTTGAGATTCCTATTAAACGTTGATTTTTATTCTTTTTTTTTTGTAAAAGAACTACCAAAGTCCATTACATCCTGAAACTCTTCCATCCTTATACATACTCAAAGAGCGCATCAGCGATAATCGTCGACTACATTAGCCCAGGGCCTATATAATTCTCTCGTGTAATTCACGGATCTTTCCGATCGCGCGGATACGAACCTCCGTATATATATATATATATATATCGACGAGTATATTAAGTAAATTACGTTATAAGCACACGCGTATATGTACGCCTGAATACAAAAGGTCGAACGTCAAGGTAAATCAAGGTTGCTTATATATACTCTCATCCTCACCTTCACCGTTAATCCGAAAAGGTTATTGATGTAAGTATATTGTAATAATTACGCTTCGCGTGTAGTATATTTAGATTCGGATATCGTGAGACCGAAGAATTGAATGATATATACGTACGTGCGAGGGAACAATTAAAATAGCTTGGATGCATGGTGGCGTTGCGATAATTGTTGTACGAACCGATCGCTTATTGTTTCTCGGAAGAAGATACTTTGAAGTCTAAATATGAAGAGATATAGTGTCGAGGTGGTCGGATAATTTGTGATTATGGTACTGGATATTGTTCGCAGTAATCGATTTTGTATAGGTATATGATTAACTTTCATCGTATACGAGGTTCGAAGGAAAGCGGGTATCGCGAAACAATAGTATTATTGTGAACAGGTTTGATTGAAAAGTAAACAACATCTATATACTTATAAATTCTGTAAAAGAGGTAATTTGGTTTGATTAATTAAATGGAATTTGTAATTTCAGTATAAGTGAAAATTAATTATGAATATTTTTACGTATTTTTTAAAACATTTTATTTTCTGTATTTATAAATAAACAACTATTAGATTCATATATCTATATAGAAACAAGTTTCGGTAAAAAAAAAGTTAAAAGTTTACTCTAATTAGCCAAAATAAAGTAATTAAAAAATTTATATAAAAAAATATGGTGATTAACGCAGATAGTATATTCAATAAACCGTATGTTTCCGCATCTTTGGACTATAATTTTGAAAAATAGTATTTTAATTAACCGACATATTAATTTATCACTATAAAAAATCTTCAAGCCAATTAAACCTTAATTGATCATATAATATATTATAAACACATGTACAATTATTGTATACAATTAAAAAAATTCGATTGCTACTGAGTTATAAATAGAAATCGATGGTGTAAACATATCTAAGACCGATTGCTCTGCCAACCATTCAAATCAAGCTAAAATTAGACACGTACAACGAACGTATGACAAATTACGATGACGCGTGAAAAACAAATTTTTTTTTGCACACAACCATATGCAACAAAATCTATATCCTTATCTACGTTTTCCATCAAGGAAAACACACCGCGCCATGCACAAATCATTCCACTCGAATCTTTTCAATATACTTATAACTCGCGCACTTGCAAACTCACTGGCCCCGATCGTCGTAAACACGCGGGTTCGAGAGATAGAAAAAAGAAAAAACAAAAGGATTTTCCCCTATAGCCATATATATATATAGCTTAGAGGCATAACGACATAAGTCCACTTTTCAAGTTTCCGAGAAAAACGAGTTTTAATGTTCAAACTTATATGTAAGATCGGAAGAAAGAAAATAGGGTACTATATTGTACTAGTCAATTGACACATTCAAAACACATATTTACACAGTGGAATGAGTAAGTTATACATTTTCTGTTGCATTAGAAACGAGTAAGAACTGAAAAAAGTATGGACTTATGTCGTTATGTCGGGAACTCTGGAATTATCTAATAGTCCTATTCTCGTTGATATCGAGTATATTCTTTAATTTTAACCAATAAATTATAAAATTAGCAATTGTTTAACGAATTTTGTATTACTTAAACAAGAATATTCCCATTTTCGTAACATTTCTATTAAGTTTACGACCATTTGGCATACTGCATATCTTAAACAACGCAGACGATTTGGAAAAGAAGTGATATATACTAGAATTTTGAAAATTCTCGAAATTTAATTTAGTTATTGTGCATACTTTATATGAAATCATGTTTATATTCAATTAGAATGGATAAAATACATATCACAACTACAATAAACCATAAAGTGATATGGATTTATGTCGTTATGCTGCGCACAAAATCTGAAAAATGGCCTTATGTCGTTACGTTTTTAGTATATCGTTGTTTTAGGGGAATATTTTAGCTACTATTGATAATGACAAATGAAAAAGACCCATTTAAAGATACAAAATCCAAAGTTATTCCGATTTTCAAAAAAATAGACTTATGTAGTTATGCCTCGGAGCCACAGATATACACGTATATACTCGTTCCGGTCGATTTTTCCCGTATATATATACACCGCTAAACATCAACGACAAGTCACTCGACTACTACAACAAACAATAGGAGTAGCTCGTCGCTCCATATAGAATCCCAGCTGAATCTTTCTAAAGACGTCACTACCATGACGGTAGCGTAAAAAAAAAGAAAGAAAAAAAAAGGTAAGGCAGAGCTAGCGTAAAAGCACGCGAGCAAATTCCCCAAGAGTTAATTACACGCGACAATGAGTTCAAGAGTTGTCAAGGATTGAAAGAAGAGAGAGAGAGGGAGACAGATTCTCAACTCAGACTTTCATCAGTTCAAGCTTCCTGATTGCATTATTTCATCGTCTCGCGCTCACAAACACGCCAGTATATACCTAGCAGCAGCTACAAGCGCATACTTATACACGTCAGTGAGTGTAATGGCATCGAGTATATCTTATTATAACAGAGCATTCGTCGATCTCTCGCTATTACTCTTCTTTTTTTTTCTTCATTCGCGTAAATTCGTTAATTAGCTTCCGAAGCGCGTGCCTATACGTCACAACTATATATTATATATCTACACACAGTGCGAAGGTTCTTTTTTTTAATACTGCTTCGCAATAATATAATAATACATATATATAACATCGCCCTCTGCGCGCGATTGTCTTGCAGCTGCGTGGCCTTGAACGTTCCCTTCTTCGTCGACGCTATACGCCGATGTATATATTATTATATATTTGTATTATGGGTTATCGAAGAACGATTGTATAATGTAGTTCGGAGACTGTCGAGGTCGCGATGATGGTGATGAGCATATATGTATATAGGAGGAAGTGATTTGAATTTAGCGTCTCATTGAGGAACTTTATAAAAAGGTATATGCTGGATAGATTTTTTTAATCAGCTGTATAGTTATTTTAAGGAGGAACTGCGCTGTATATATGTATATTGTCATCGGGATATTTGAAGAGAGCAAAAAAAGTTCGTGTAGACTAATTAATTTTAACGTGGGAGTTTCTTTTTTTTTGTACATAAGTTTTGTGTATATACAACGAGTTCCTATAATGAGGTGTTTTATGTACAGATATTGGTTTTCGATTCTTCTTCATTAATAAAGATTTCATTAGTGAAACGTAGATTAACTATAGATCTTCTGTGGATTGACAAATATGAATTTTTTTTTTGTTTGTTTCTTGTAGCTCTTATGTATCAACAATGTAATTGTATATCAGGTAATAAATCAAGTAATGCATCGGCAAGTAGTTTATATGTAGTTCTATCGCGTAATCGCTCTTATCAACAGAGACATGCATAAATAGAATTAATTATAAATTAAATTTACGATTTATCTATGCATTAGTATAAAAAATTGATAAATTAAAGATTTCAATATTTTATGCCTTGTGTATACAATATGTATTGTCAAGACGTGACGCTATCATTTTCGAACGTTTTAGTTCAATGGCCAAATGAAATTCTGGCTTTGCTCCAGCTTAATCTGATATTCTGCAATCGCACAGGTGTCCATATTTGCCCTGCAGAAATAACAGCGAAAAGCATCGAAATCTATAATAAGTGTAATTGAAGAAATTTCACGGAAATGAAACGAAATTATTTTGAATGAAAATTTTCTTAGTTTCAGTATAGATACATGGAAAAAATACAACTATGAAATTGACTGTATTAGTGAAGTAATAATTTTATTTTTTCAAAAATGGAAATTCTACTATTAACATATTGGAGATTCTACATTTCAAATTTATTATTATAATATCAAAATGGAAATCCTATACAGATATTTTTGAAAGTAAAACGAACTTGCCACTTTGGAGTCAAATCAATTGTTGTAAATGTAAAATTTACTGATTATTTTTTTCACTAATGTCCAGTCATAGGAAAAAGAATGCACTACATTAAAAAATAGATACCTCTTATACAAAAGTTAAGATAAATAATGAAAAATAAATTCACTTTTCGCCACTCTCCAAAATAGTCGAGAATGAAATATAGAAATTGTTAGCGACCAATAAGCAGCATAAAGAGATCTAGGAAGTTCATTGTTTTTTTTATAAAAAATGTCAATTAAAGCTAATTTTTGAATCTTTATACTTCACAGGTCTGAGGATTTGTTTATAAAGGCTACTCCGAAGCTATTTTTATACGGAGAAAAATAATATGGGAAAAATTTCCATGTCTGATTGTCAATGGGGGACATACTCGACATATCCGAAAATTTGCTATAATTAATGGTAAAAAAAATTGCGATTAACTTACAGCAATTTTTTCTATCACCATAAAAATTACTATAATTTTATGGCAATTTTTGCCATTAATAATCCTAAATTTTTGGGTATTTCGAGTATGTTCCCTCATTTACAATCAGCATTGACAATTTTTCCTATATAATTATTCTCCGTGTAATGCTTATTTAAAATTCCAAAAAAGTAGACAGTTTAACAAAAATTAAATAATAAACAAACAGTAACGAAAAATAATAACTAATTAGCTTAAACATTTTCACTTATAAAGAATAATAAAAATTATAAGTAATACGTTGCAAGAAAAAATCACAATTAAAATTTTCTTTATCGTTTTACAAGAAAAATCTCTTCTCATTCAAAGAACCTATTGAACTATACAAATTTAAATATCCTGCAATAATAAACAAATAGCTCTACCTTCTCTGTTAAATCTAAATACCTCCTACTTATCACCAAGCCATCTAAATAACGCCCTTTTTTCCCACCAACCAAACGATAAATTTTACAATTGTTTTTAAAAACTTCCAACATTTACCATCGACATGGTTGTGCATAAATTTTTCGTACCTCATATACGAGACCTTGGACCACTCTACAATCTCTATACATCACTCACCAGCTACAAGACATTCAATATATATATATATACCACACGATTCGGATAAGCCACCGAAAAATCTCGCAGTATATATATACATATATATATAGGCTCTCTCAGCAAACTCGCGATAGATCTCAAGATACATTATTTACGAGCATGCATTATTTATTCGACTTTGGAGTACATTTACGCGCGTTAACTTGACTCTGAGTAACGACATACATATAAACACACACAAGCGCACTTTTAAACAGAAAGCGCGCGTGAACGCGCCTCTTGTGTTCGTTGTCATTCCCGCAAAGTATATACTGGTTTGTTCGTATACATCTACCTGCGCGATACGTGAGAATACAAGAAAAGGAGTAAACGTAAAAATATATATCCTACAGTGTGTATATATATATGAGACGGCGTGTACTGCGAGATAAAGCGAGTGCATACGTTAGCATATAAACCGCATTTGTCTATATGTATACATTGGCATGTGTGTGTATATAATTTTAATATTGTTTTTAACAGTAAAATTCATCGCGTATTTGTAGTGTTATTAAACCTAATGGTCAATCAATATATGAGAAATGCAAATTTTAAAATTCTTTAAAAAAATTTATTTTGGTATACATATAATCTTTATTTTTTACATAGCAATAATTCAACTGTATATATTTAAACTGCCACGTAAAAAAATACCTTATTCATCATTATTATAATGTATATTGAACAGTAAACGAAGAGAACACAATTACAGCAATATAGATATATAAAGTCAGCCTCAGACGCAAATTTTTGTCCTATAGGCAAAATATTTGCCACAGCCTGCGAAATAGTTCGCTTAAAAGGCATTTTTTTTCTTCTTTTCAAGAAATTCTTCTTTCGGCTATATATATGTACACGCGTTGCTATACCGCCGTCAGCGTTGCACCGTACGTTACTCCAAAGGCGTGATCATCAGCTCGTTCACCTGCAAAAATATCCCAGTCATGTGAAACATGCACTTTGTAAGAGACATAATCTCGTGTGTAAACCAAAGATGTTGTTGTTGTTCTTTTTTTAAGAGACCCCAAAAATGCTCGTATAACTTGTATATATATCTATCTCGTACGAGATAAATCAAACGTCATCTACTTTTGATAACCCAACTATATATATATATATATACACGCGTGTCTTGATATGCAACCGTAATATCTGCATGAAAGAAATACTATTTTTTGTTTCTACACCATTGATAACATTTTTCAAACTTTCCTGGAAAAATTAATAGACCGTTCGCGAAAAACACGCGTGATCACATAACAGATGAATTTACGTAACTATATTATATTATATCGTTGATTATTTTCATATAAAACTCTCCTCTACTCTTTTTTTTCCCTATCCACTTTTAATTTACCGCCATTATCATCAGGTGGGTATCCAAAAAAAGCACAACAACAACGATATTACACAACTATACTACGTTATAAAAAGCCATTGACCACAAGTATAGTCATTGTCTGTGTCAAAACAATAGCCGATGTACATATCTGTGGCTCCAAGGCATAACGACATAAGTCCATTTTTTTTCCTGAAAATCGTTAAACCCTTGGATTTTGTATTTTTAAATGAGTCTTTTTCATTTAAAACTATCAGTAGTAGTTAAAATATTGCCCTACAATTGCGATATATACGGAAAACGTAACAACATAAGTCCATTTTTCAAATTTAGTGCCCGGCATAACAACATAAGTCCAGCACTGAT
>JAWWEQ010047526.1:0-15794 GCA_035583055.1 Torymus tubicola | reverse complement strand
GGGCTTGGCCCTCCTGCTCGCTCTGATCGCCCCCCCCCCCGCATTAGAAAGACAAGCTTTTTATAACAAAAATGTAAAATGAAAATGTTTAAAAAATTTTATCGATGTATCCGGAGGGAAACGTGTCAAATTATCTATTTTTCTACGCCAGCCATGAGGTAGGTAGACAGACCGGTTATTTGCTTTTAAATTTATTGTTAATAAGGTAAGATATGACGAAGTTCATATCTCGACCTCTCATCTGATTACTCTCCACTGGCGCGTTACAACTCACACCACATCTGGCACCAAACATATAACACTTTATCATGAACATAAATACTTCAATCCTCGTTTGCATCACTATCAGAACTCATTGTGAATCACAAACAACCCAGCAGAGCTTAAAATCAACAAAGAGACAAATCGGTGTTGTCCGTCGCAATTTTCTGTTAATATGTACTTTTTGATTTATAAAAATTTATGTTAGTATTTATTTATAAATTTATATAAATAAATGAAATAAATACAATTTTCAAGCATTCTAAGAATTTTTTCACTTTATCCGTCTTTTGAATAAAAAACCTGCACTTAAAGTGCACCGTTAATAATAACTTTCGCGTACTATTATAGGGCACTTTCGGAACGGAAATGCGTACGAAAAAACAAACTTTCCAAATGCCGTGAGGAAAACGAAAACCTACGAAAGCAACAGATTACTGGTGCCACTTCTGTTTCAGTGGAAGTTGGTCCAGATCATAGTAATATCAAATCCTGGCAAAGAAGAAGAGCAAATATGTTCGTACAGACCAATAAACCTTCTACCGGTCCACTCATAAATATGCAAAAAAAAATGTTTTATAGGAGAACTTTGTATTTGAGGATGGTTGAAAAAAAAACTGTAACCAGGTGACCTTTGTTTTTCTATTTTATTGAAAAAAACCGCTATCATAATTTTTTTAGTCTACTTTGTAATTTTTTTGATATAAAAAATCTCAAAAAATAAAGATTTTTCGGTATAAAAAATAAGGGTTGCAACCCTTACGGTTGAAACTATATCACGTAGCTTTGTTTTTTCGCAAGGAGAAATTTTTTTGGCCTTTTTTTGGGCCGTTTTTTGGCCCTAACTCTTTGTAAAAGATCCCTACAGTAAAACTGATCAGCCCATTGGATTCTACGTGAAAAAATACATCTAAAACATATATGATTACTCCCACATTAATGCGGGGTCATCGTTAAAAAATTCGAACAAATAAAATAATTCAAGAAAAATCGGCACTGAGATTCACTGCATGAACGGAATTTTTGCCGAAAAGTAAATGAACTGAGGAAAATCGTATAGATCAATTTTTTATGGCAATGTAATAATTATTAGTAGAGACACGCGAATATACATATGCGTATGTAATATGAGACATGAAATCGCTCAAACAGCATTTATATCAATTCAGTTCCATTAATTTTTCATATTTTTTTTTTTTTGTTTTTGGCCGTTATTTGGCAATAAGTCTTTGTAGATGATTCCTACAGTAAAACTGATAGCCCGATTGAATTATACTGAGAAAAAATACATGTAAATATGTATGACAACGTCTATATCAACGTGGGGTAATCATTAAAATATTGGACAAATGAAATGATTCAAGAGAAATCGGCATTTACTATAATTTGTAGTTATCTAATACTTGACCGAATTATCTTCTTCATTGGTAAAAATTAATAAAAGTAATATATTTGGAATCATGGTAGGGTCTTAAATGGATGAAAACAAAAAGAAGTATGTATTAAATGCAGAAATACGCAAAGAAACTGAATTTTAGTGAAAATATCACGTATTACATTCAGAAAAAGTCAGCACAAGCTTATATACTAAAAAGCTGTGTTCATCCTTATAATTGCAACATACTTATTAATATTACATGGCAGTTTTAGTAGAAAATAGAACTTTAGTCTTCATCGCTATCTTCCTGTATAACGGACACTACATCCTTACAGTCAAATAAGCTAATTAATTGTTCTGCTGGTTTCGGAATTTTTGATAAATATCTTGCATAACCTAAATAATAATTAGGGATAAAAAATGCTGTTTTTACTCGAAATCTTAAGCTCAAAGTATTCGCACGTTAAATGCCAACAGCAAGAGCACGCTCTGTGCATGCTGTGGAACGGAATAGCAGAAGCGATGCGATAGATGGCGGGCCAAACTTTAACAGTTCTGACTGCCGCTAGGCGGCGACGGTAGTGATACAGTATAGGAATATACAAAATATTATTCTATCTGAAAAATGATATTTGTCATCATCCATTGCGATTTTGCAACTTTGCATTCTTTAAATCTTTTTATCTACTTTTTTTATATTAAATTTTTCAATTATTAATTAATTGACTTATTACTTTTTACAATTAATACTTTTTATAGCAAAACAAACGTAAATAGTACGAGTAATATTTTGTTTTGTAATTCAGTTATGAACACAAATTGGATCAGAGTTAACATAAATCCTGTTTGATCGATATATAGCCCCAAATTACATGCGCATATGAATCATTTTATTTGACCAATTTCTTAATGATTACCCCTCATTGATATAGACATTGTCACACATATTTTTATGTATTTTTGCTCTGTATAATTCAATCGGGCTATCAGTTTTACTGTAGGAATCATCTACAAAGACTTATAGGCAAATAACGGCCAAAAACGAAAAAAAAAATTGGAAAAATTGATATAAATGCTGTTTGAGCGATTTCTTGCCTCATATTACATATGCGTATGTATATTCGCGTGTCTCTACTAATAATTATTACATTACCATAAAAAATTATTCTAATCGATTTTTCTCAGTTCATTTACATTTCGGCAAAAATTCCGTTCATGCAGTGAATCTCAGGGCCGATTTTTCTTGAATTATTTTACTGGTCAGATTTTTTAACGATGACCCCGCATTAATGTGGGAGTAATCATATATGTTTTCGATGTATTTTTTCACGTAGAATCCAATGGGCTGATCAGTTTTACTGTAGGGATCTTTTACAAAGAGTTAGGGTCAAAAAACGGCCAAAAATTGTAAAAAACGCGGTTTTTTAAATTTTTAGCAGGGACCCCGCCCGATATCTGGATTTTGAATCACACCATCTTATACCTCGTGAAAAAATACGTTACTTAAAAAACATTTACTGCAGGACACTAATAAAGCGGAGCTAATGCAGGTTGAATATTTTCCGAATTTTTTTAAGGAGCATAGACTCAATATTATGATTTGAAAAAATTCAGATATGTTTGTCTTCGTATGAAGTATACGTGTGAATTTTTTCAAATCCCGAAAACTGATACGCGCAGAGAAAAAAATATTTACGAAAAAAGCCGTTTTTTTTACTTATACAGGCTCAGAAGGGGTCTAGAAAGATCGGGTTTGCGGCAAACTTCTCCTTTTTACATGTAGAAAGGCTTAGTCAACTTAGTTTACCGATCCCCGGAGGGGGCATTTCGACTTACTTAACGGGGGGTACCTTTCAGAATAATGAAATAATTGAAACTGTGGCATCGGTAAGGCCAAACACGTGTTTATTCTGATTTTTATACATAAAAAGCATATACCCGATATTAATAGAACCACTTAAAAAATATTTGAATATAAATTTGTATTCGCTAAAAACAGTTTTTTTAGTAAAGAAATGTTAAATAATTAAATATTAAAAGTCGTATTTCATATGACTTTAATCTTTTGTTTCTTTAGTAACCTAATTATTTGATCATTTTTACATTCATAGTAATTTATTATAGAATATTAGTTATACAATTTTAATGATGAGAAATTAATTATAAATTCAATACAATTGCTGTTATTTAATATTATAATAGCTCTTTAGCGGTCGTATAAGATACAAATTAGTAAATAGGGGCCTGCGATGGCTGATTAATAATGCGAATTAAGACTAGTAATCGAAAAAATCGAATGAAAGTTCTGGCCTCTGTAAATAACACGAATGACAATGTAAATATTTACATTTCATATTCTTTGCTGACAAACCAACAGCATGCCCCCATCGCTGATTAGCGCCAAATATAGAAACTAGTATAAAACGACATTAAATAATAAAAAAACTCAGTTAATGAATGGCACTAACATGATTGTTATTGCGCATATGTGATGTATCAGAATCGCATCATAACAGTTTTAATATATTTTGAAAATTAGTTTTAATATATTTTGAAGATGCATCGATCATAAATTCATCAATTTGTTGAATCATAGTTAAACTCTTCCATTTGGTGATCTAGTGCGGGACGGCGAAACTGACGGTGATGGCTCAGGACTACAACCATTACTACTTCCTCGACGGCTTCCAGTTCCACCAGTTTTTAACCGCACCATCGTATCCAAATGTCGAAACCTATAGTTAATTTATTGTTATTTATAAAGACTATTACTGGGAAAAATGGTTTTGGAAATTATCTACTCATCAATTTACGTAGAATCGATTTTATTAGTAATGTAAATCGATCATTTTGGAATCGGAACGTGATAGCATTAATCTTTGATTATTGAGAAAAGTTATGTAATATTTTCTTACGAAAATATGCTATATGAGAAAATCCACAAAAAATATTCAGACAGAGCGATCACCTGGCAGAAAAAAATTTAAGTTCTATTTCTTTAATCCTAATAGTAAAAATTTATGTTTTGCTAAAAATATTATAGAAACATGTTTTTATTAATTTTGAAGTACGGAAAATCATTTTTGCAAAACAAAAATCACGTCGAATACATTAATACGTAGCTTCCGAAAATAAATGTATCAATTACTTGTTTAAACTTTCCAAGTAAATAATTAATTGCATCAATTCTAAATAATTATTTTGAGGAGATCAACCAACCGTCTTCAAATTTGTCATAGATGAAGTATTTCTATATCTTCAGATGCTGTTTGTTTTCCAAAAAATTTTACTATCATAACACCAGATGATTGAAAATTTTTTAATAATATTTTGGAATATATATTTTTTAGAGAATATTTCAAAGATGAACTTAAAGTGTTAACCATTCATTAAAATTATTTAAGACAATATTGCGTGAAAAATTCAAGAAATTATCTTGTTTTCAAGAAAAAAATTAGTTCAGAAAAAAACTGCCCAAGAAAATCTGACTGTCACGATCCAAAATACTAGAGGCTAAAAATTTTTTAAAAATATTTTCGAATAGCGTTAACTGTTATTCTAATTTTAAATAAGAAATTTATTTTATTATAAATAAAGTTAAATTCATTTTCTTCTCTGATTCAATATTATTTTTTAATTTTTACGAAAATTAATTAACTATTAAAATTTTTATTAAGAATTTTTATTTCAGAATTTTTCAAGAAAAAAATATGAAATGCTGTATAATTTAAAATTTTTATATAATTAATTTTGTGATTGTAAATTAAAAAAAAATATAAAAGTTAATAATTCTATTGATCAGAAACTGGTGCTGTGATGGTGATTATTATGTTTAAAAACTATTTTTTTTATTTTACTATCTGATCTTAATGTTCATATGTGGTCTGAAGAGGAAGGAATGGTGCTAAAGACAAGAGCTATGTGATAGAAGATAAGGATAATGAGGAACAAACATAAGTTACGAGCTACAAAGATTATGCCGAGAGATCAACTAACACCTAGAGAAAAAGAAGGGACAAGATGGATTCCAGAGTTGGTGAGATCACAAAGAGAAGAAGGAAAAGAAGTGAGAACAGGATGCATGAAAATTCAGATGAGAGGAATGTGGCTAGAATGGGAGGAAGAAGAAGGGGACTTAACACCAGAGAAACAGAAGTTTCGTGGGAGGAGTGAAAAATAAAGGAAATATCAAAGGTTTGTCTTGGAATATTGCGAGAATAAGGAAAACATTTCAGACATGGAGTTTCTTGAGTAAATCTGATATTATTATATTGAGGAACCATGACAAGAAGAGTTAAGAAGGAAAGAAATCATAGCGACAAGTTAAGCAACGAGTTTAATTGAAAAGTTAAGGTAGCAACAAGGGAAAGGAAAAAAGGTAGAACAAAAGGTGGAGCAAAAGGTGGCGTGATAGTTGGTGTGAGGAAAGAGAAGATTAAGGAAGTAATGCTGGAAGAATGGGAGTACAGCATGACCATCCAAGGATTGGAGTTAAGAGAAGGAAAGTGCAACATAATAAGTATATACAATAATGAAGTAGGGAAGGTAGAGGAAAACTTGAAAAGAGGTTGCAACGGAATAGACGGTGATGTGTCTGTATTTATTATAGGTGAATCAATGCAAAGTGCGGTAAGAAGTAGATAGGACAGAAACATGTAGAAAAAACAATAAACAGAAGATTAGAAGACAAACGAATTAATCAGGAAGAAAAGAAACTACTAAGGCTAAAAGACGAATTAGAGTTAGAGGTGAGAAATGGATTTACTTATGGAGATTGGAAAAGAGAGGTGACGTTTGTAGGAGACCAAGCAGGATCGGTAATAGACTATATACTAGAACGAAGAGATGGACAGAGCACAGTTATTCAGAATATGAAAATAATAAAAAGGATAGAGTCGGACAATCTACCAGTAAGTTTCACTCTGGAAGGAAGATGAGAAAGGAAAGAAGTTATGTAGACAGAAAAGATACTCAGGCACAGGAAACAGTACTTTCAAAATGGAAAGAAGGAAGGAAAGAAGTATATGAAGAAAAAAATGGAACTACTGGAATTAGAAACAAACAAGAAATAAAAGACAATAGAGGAAAGATGGAACAATCTGTTATAAAAAATAAAAGAGACCGGCAAGGAACTTGACATAATAAGACGAAATAAGAAAAAGCAAAGTGGCGAATATAAATATAAAGGTGACACTAGACCACAGAGAAGATTAGTCTGAAAGTGTCTCAGAAAATATCTGAAGACAAAAGGAGAAAAAGAAAAAGAGAAATTAAAAAAAGAAAGAAAAAAGTTTAAGGGAATTCGAGAGATACTTAAACAGGAAAAGGCAGAGGAAAACTGGAGGAAAGTAACCAACAGCAGTAACGCGAATGAATTTTGGCAAGCGGTAAAAGTATATAGACCAAGGAAAAAGGCAAATAAGGCAGGGATAAATAAGGAACAATGTCTAAGACATTTTAAAAAGCTACTGGATGGCAATAGTGTGGAGGAAGACATTAACTTACAAGCAAGAAGAAACAATAGAGGTACGCAGGGAAATGAGGACGAACAAACTGAGGAACTGAATAGAGATATTGAATTATCAGAAGCGGAGGAAACGCTCAAGAAGCTAAAGAACAACAAGAATCCAAGGGGAATTTTTGAAAAACTTACCTGGAGAATGGGTGGAGGATGTGTCGGAGATATTAAATGGAATATGGAAAGAAGGAAGGCTAATAAAGTGATCTGGGAAATTATAGAGGAATCTCGCGTCTGGATATAGACTAGAAGATTCTAACGGGCATTATGGATAGAAGGCTAAGAAAGTGGCTAGAAAACAAAAAAGAATGGAAAAAAGCCCAGCAGGATTTAGAGCAGGAAGAAGTACCAGAGATCATATCTTCGAGTTTAACAGCATAATAGGAAGTAAACTAAAAAGGAAGAGAGGGAGATTGTATGTGACCTTCATAGATTTTAGGACGGCATTTCATGTTATCGACAGGACTATTCTTACGGAGAAACTGAAAAGAAAAGGAACAACAGGAAGGATGCTAGAAATGATAAAAGGAATCTATGAAACGACAAGGAGAGAGGTAATATCAGAGAAAGAAATAACAGAAAGCTTCAGAAAAACGAAAGGAGTAAGGTAAGGGTGCCCGTTAAGCCCAACGCGATACGGCTGGATATTAAATGATAACCTATTAAGCTTTAATTATTTTGATTGATTGGTGATACGGCCATGGAAATGTTACAGAAATTTATTTGTTCATGTAGTGGAAAATCTCCTTGTAGTGACGACGAACTGTGTTCCTGTTTAGCACAAGGTTTTAAATGTTGCGATCTGTGTTCTTGTAACATAAAATGTCAGAATATTGCCGCCAGCCGTATCGCGTTGGGTCTAAAGATTTGATATTTGAATATCTTGCTTGCGACCATTCGTTTACTTGCCATTTAACGTGCATAATACGTTGTAACAGTGCTTATTTTGCAGGAGGTAATTTATCTACTGCTACATGCTTGTTTGGACAAGTTATAACAAATGGAAATCGCACGCCCAGACATGCACGCAAGTGCGCGCTTAATTTAAAATTTGTTCTAATATCTGTTTACATTTTAAACAGTAACATACAGGTATGGATTTGATACAAATTCTTTTACTTTATAATTTTCAAAAATTTCATAAGTAAGTATATATTAACAAAAGTAATATAACGAACTTTTAAACGCTTCATTATTTTATTTACTTCTAAGGATTTAAGTTGACTATATTGTAATGACTATTACATTGAATTGCAACAGGAAGTAATATTTCGTATATTTAATAAAATAAAATATAATAGTTACAACAATTTATATTATAATATTAATAAACATCTTGTACAAATAAATAGTAATTAATAGCTATTTTTTATTATCAGATAATAAATTCAAGTTATATTAAAGAGTATAAACTGAAATTTTATTTTTAATGCAAAGTTTGCATCGTTATTTACGATAAATGTACTATTTGTATGTATTTTAAGGCATCGCTGATCTCAGCGATTCGTGCGTATTTTGAGTAATTTTAATTTTCACTTTTTTTACGAAGTTTTAATTTTTTCGTTCTGAGAAAATTTAGTGAGATTCTTTGAATCATTTTAAACACAAAAGATCATACAAATTTTTTTTGTAAAGTTGATAGTTTTTGAGTAAAAAATTATTGAAAATGGCGATTTTGGATAATTTTTCGGTTTTAAATCGCTCATAACTCAAAAGCGTTTTTCGAAAAAATCACAAGAGGGAAAAAGTGTTTATTTTGACCCAAAAAACCTAACCAAATGTTTCCGACGCGATTTTTTGACTTTTTTTTATTTTGCAAGTTTTTTGTTAACAAATTACTGACCATCAATATGAAAAAATTTTTGAAGGTTATTTGTTCTGTACATCATGACGAATCGATTCCAAAAGGTTTCATCCTGGTGCCTTTCAGTGGTTTGTCAATTCGTTTTTTTAAGCATCAAAATAGGAGTGCACCGCTCGCCTATAAAAGGAGCCATCTCATACACGATTTTTTTTCTCGAAATTTAGGTTGGCAACACCATTGAATGGGAAAATGTATCAGACATAAAAAATTAGATGAGAAAGTTTTTGCATTTAATTGCATATTAATATATTTATAGACTGTACATTGATTATAAAATATGTTATGTATATTTTATGTAAATTTTTTCTATATACCATAGCTTATAAAAAAAAACATTTGAAGCTTTTACCTATAAAAATACATCACTGGTTTGCTAAGAAAAATTACTTAAATATTTAACAAAATGTATACAAAAAATGACTAAAAGTAAAACCATACTCATATATAAACTGGCTAATTTTTTCTCCTCCCTTCAATACAAAATCAGTTTTTGCATTTAATATTTTGTGCTAAATATAGTTACGTTAAAATATACATATATACACACTAAATATGTGTATGTTAAAATATACATATATAGACAGTCGAAATACGCGACTTTCGAGCTTTGTACAAAAAAAATTATATTTCTATTTTAATATGAGCTATTATATAAAGGACAATATACATAACATATTTTATAATCAATGTACAGTCTATAAATCGACGGTTCCTGTACGCATAATCGTATCTCCGCGAACCATTTAACACAATCGTATCTCACGGACATTTCAGTAAAATCGTATGTTAATGATGATTCTACAAAATCGTATCATTACGCAGCATGCAATATGATCGTATCTTAAATGTCGAGGTAGCAAAATCGTATTTCCCCAGCGACTTCTATATGAACATAACTCAAGCGTCCGTGCAATAAAATCGTATCTACGAAGAAGAAAAAAATACTTAATACCACTGGGTGACCTGAGCCCGCACTTAGGTCACACTTATCCGTTCCCTAAGTAGTCCTTTTTTGCACCGTGAGGTTAGCGTACGAGCGTAGAGAGACAGCGGACTCAGGTAGGCAGTGCTATAAAATATTATACAATACTTGTGACCTAAGGAGCACTCTGACTGACTTATTTATAAATAGATAATATAAAATTTAAATTGTAAATTAAATTTTTAAAAATGTATCATAAAAAATTACATTTACAATTTAAATGATACGTTATCTATATTTATAAATAAATCAGTTAAGGTAAAATGGGCGGTGAGTGCCGTATCAGGCTGGGGGCCCAGGAAGGGCTTTCTGATTTTACTAAATTTTATGATTAAATTGTAATAAAAAACATGTATTTTTATTTAACACGTTAATATAGAAACTATGTCTATTAAATATAAACTAAAAAGAAAATAAGAAATTTTTTTCTCGTTTTAATTCGGGGTGTTGTTATAATTCACACTCCTGGTGTATATATATTCACTTTAGCTGCTATTATTTATTTATTTTTATCGGCAACCCATTATTATTTTTATACTGACAGAATCCTTATAATAAATACTATAACTATCTACTTTTTTGTTAAGAAATAGTATTTTATAATAATGCCATGAATCATTAATCAGCAAAAAAAAAAATAGACGTGGCCATAAGCTGCGTGTAAAAGTGTGCTATTTTGCCACTATTATTCTTAATAATTTGGTCGGCGACCTTATGGTTTCTTGCCAGCTATGAAAAATTTAACACTTCAAGAATATTTCAGTCAATTTTTCAAATTGATTTAGTATTTTACAAAAGACACTCATTCTACCTTAACTATATAAGTATTTTTTTCTTCGGAGATACGATTTTGTTGTACGGATGCTTGAGTTACGTTCATGAAATGCCCGTGAGGTACGATTGTGTTACACGGTCCGCGGAGATAGGATTATGCATGTAGGAGGCGTCGAAATATATTAATATGCGATTATATGCGAAAACTTTCTCACCTAATTTGTTATGTCTGATTATTTATGGCTATATATGAGTATATATTTCCATGTATTACTTCTACATTTTCCCATTCAATGGTGTTGTCAACCTAAATTTCGAGAGAAAAAAATCGCATATGATATGGCTCCTTTTTGAAGCGGACGCTGAGATGGATCTCTTTTAATGCAGAGCGACGATATGAAGAATGGAGGCAGGAGTAAGGAGCATCGAAATAGAGGTAGAAAGAAGAACGGAAGACTACCTGGCAAGAATCATGGAAATGGGGGAGGAGAGATGGTCCGAGGCATGTTTAAAAGAAGAGGCTACAAGCATCCTGAATATGGAACCTACGTCATGAGGCAAAGAGTTTCTAGAAACACTTGGTAAGGAGACGAGAATGGCTGTTGCAAAAATGATTTGGAACGACGAACAAGTAGAAGAAGTAGTAAGTATACTAGATGAGAGGAATAGAGAAAACGCGGAAGAGGAAATGCAAGAAGATAGAAGGAGAATAGAAGAATCGTAGTACTGGAAATACTACAGAAGGTGGGCTCCAGAAAATGGACGGAAAGAAAAAAGAAGACTGGGCAAAGTCTCTTGCGGACCATCACAGCGGTATGTGATGCTTCCACGGTCATTAAGCCAGGCTAGCGGCATCTATACAACAGGCTGAAGATTCTTCAGACAGTCAATTTAGCTTTAAGGAGGATTGTTAAATAATCGAGGCCATAGACAAAATCGTATCATTAGTCAAGAACGCTGCTAGTGGTGGAAAATATACAAAATACATGGCTTTTATAGAGTTAAATATACGAAATGTCGTAGGAATCGATACTAGAACCTGAAACATCCTGTATGACGGTTTGATTAGGCAGTCGCTTCTAGAGGTGGTATCGATGATAGCCTATACGAACGATGTTGCCCTCATTGTCGTGGCAAAAAGCAGCAAAAAGGTAAAATATCTCGGAGGTACCGCAATCGGGGTAGTGAGGGTTTAATTGAGAGACCATTAGTCTTGCTGCCGAAAAGATCAAGGCAGCCCTCATTTTCCGAACAAAAAAGAGAGATTACGACACTTTTGATCCAAGATCAAGAGATCAAGACGGAAGATACGATTAAATACCTAGTAGTCACAGTAGACGCACGGCTTTCATTCGAAGACTCCTCAGAAATGCATCAAAAGTGACTCGACTGCTTGCGGCTATAATGCCGAACATAGGGGAGCCGAAGCAGTGTCCTGTGTCTATACTGTACTGTAGCAGACTCGTCACTTTTTAGCTCACCCAGATATTCAGAGGGCAATTGGAGTATACCAAAGCGTGGAGTGCTCCGCATGACTTGACATTGACGTGGACGTGGAGCATGCTTTGTTCGTGTGTCCTAGATTCCAAGAAAAGAGAGAGAATGATTCCGGTCTTTATTAGGCCTCTTGTCTTCTGAAGGCATTGGAAGGTGCTTACCTCCAACAAAAAGGATGCAGTAATTGGCCTTGCCAAAGTGATGGACACACTGAATCGTATTCGGAGAGAAGTATAAAGAAAAGAAGAAGAAGAGAGAAGTGGTAGCTGTATAAATGAGTGCTAGACGACGCGTTGCAACGTAGAGGGTCGTAAAGGCGAAGGTTACGTCTCGGGAAGTAATGCCTAATGGCAACAGTGGTCAATTTCCGGAAAAAATTTCTCAAAGGAGAGATATATCAAAGAATTTTTTTTAATTTGAACGATTTATAATCTAAAAGATTTAAGATCTATCAAATCTGTCTCAAGGTATCCGAAAAATTAATTACAGCAATATCTTCGGGATAAAAAATAATGCGTATAACATGAAGTTCAGTTTTTGTGATTTTCAGTATTTTAATAATATCTCGATTCATTTTTTATCTAAAAAATTTTCTTTTTTTAAAACTTGAAATAAAGTAAACCCCACAATCGGAAATGGATACGAAACGTTGAATAAAAATTTTTTAGACAGTTCCAAAAACTTTAAAGTTCGATATTTCAGAAAAAAAAACCAACTACATTCAATAAATTAATATTGTAATGAAAAACTTGTGACTTTGAAAAACCTTTAATTTTTTAAGACTGAAATATTATATTCTAACAAAATTAAACTCTAAATTAAACGCTAAAATATAAATTTTAGTACTGAATTTGTATAAATTTTTGTATTTAAGCAATCAATGCCAACTGTTTCCATCTTTTTTATCTTAAAGTTATATTATTTAAGAAATATAGAGCTTTAAAATATCAGTTTTGCGTTATTTAAAATCACTTTCATTGTGACTTTTTTAATTTCTTGTGATCTATACTAAAAAATTAACGGATTACTTTTTAAAATACAAGTTTAGTATTTTTTATAACGAATTTATTTAATTGTTTACGAAATTTTAAATATTTGAATAAAAAAAATATCAAACGAAAAAAAATTCGTTTATCTAGTTACTCAGAATTGTTACACGCCGCAAAGTATAAAAAGTTGATCACAAAGACAGTGAGTTTCTATAACGGAAAATTGATATGTTAGGTTACTATACGTCTTAAATTGTAAATATTATCGATTACTTTCAGATAAAAAAAGTTGGTATTGATTGCTTAAATACAAAAATTTCTACATCGTTAGTATTAAGATTTATTGTATCGTTTTAAGCTTCTAACACTTATTAATAAAGAGCATTGTATTCATTATAAATTGATATCCTTAACGAAAATGAAGACTTATTATTTTAGCGTTCAACTTCGGCTGTCGTGTTCGTACTTTTTGAATAAGAATACCGCCACTCTAAAGATTAAAAACTACTTTGACTTAGAAAATAATAATTGAATCTCTAGTATCCTTATCCTGTTTACGTACCTGAGAGACAGTTCACTAGTATCAGCCGCTTCGCGAGCTTGCATCAAGTACGCTAATGGCCATGAAATCCACGAACGTCTATAAAAATTTGATTATGTATGTTTTTTGTAGAAAGTAAATCGCATATATCCAAGTTAGCATATTTTTCAACTCACGTCGGGGTTTGAGCATTCGATCCTAAGCCACCAATAGTTGCTTGCGTATCAAGTTTTGCGCGATTTGGCGTTTTGGTAAAACCAGGCTGAATAGCAGGATCAGAAACCATACGGACAAAGAAAGATCGCCTTTGTTCAAGCGTTGCCTTTCTCTTTTTTTCGCGTATGTCAGCAAGTTCATCCATAACGTCCTAACCAAACCATATATATTATTAAACATGTGATTGATACATAATAATTATGTTATAAATTTAAAAATTTAGAAACGCAGTACCTTGGATTCCAAAATCTCTGACAAGAAATCTGTTATTATACTCCAAGCTATATCTAAAACATCAAATGTATATATATGTATATATATACTGAGAAGGCTGGAATTTCGGTGATCTCTCATGTGATTTCAGCTTAAATACCACAGCGGATTGGACCGTAGACTCTGGCAGTTTTTGCCAGAATGTTGGACAAAACAATGTGCTCGTGCGTGACATTATTTAGAAGGCCACGGCTGCCTTGCACGTAACACAGATTTTACTTGAACCCAACCCTTTGCTTTAACGCTGATGCCAAAACTGCCGGACTATTCGGTCAACCCAGCATTACTTTTCTCTCATTGTCATATATATGGGTAACTTAACGTCAACTGTTGAACATCAAAATTTTAAAAATGCTTAAAATGGATTTTTCTAGTTGAAAATTAGCCCCAACATAAAACCCTAGAGTTTTAGGGCAAAATATTCAATCCTTCAAAAGTTAGAATCAATTGAAAATTTGAAAATATTAATTTTTTTCAAAAAACATCAATTTTCATTATTTTTTAACTCTAAAACGTGAAACTTTTTGTATTACACATTAAATGAGAAAAAGTTTGTAAATGGTATATACAATTGCTCATAATTTTTGCAGATCGATAACAAAACGTTATTCCAAATATTCTTAAAGCGAATGTGACATTTGATACTTTGTTACGGATAAATTAGCAAAATTATTGTTATCGATCTGGAAAAATTCTGAACAATTGTACATACCATCTACAACATTTTTCTGATTTAATATGTAATACAAAAGTTTTACGTTTTAGAATTAAAAAATCATAAAAATTGATGGTTTTTGAAAAAAATAAAAATTTTCAAATTTTCAATTTCGATTCAAACTTTTGAAGGATTGAATATTTTGCTCTAAAACTCTAGAGTTGCATTTTGGGGCTAATTTTCAACTAGAAAAACCCATTTTCAACAGTTGACGTTAAGTTACGCATATGTGTGTGTGTATATATATATATATATAGGTCAGAATAATACTTTTTTAAAAAACCGTGCGCACGTGTCTCATGGATTTTTCTGAAAAATTAGGAGCTTATTGTACACCACAAAAAAATAACTTTTGCCAATTATCAGCACTCTAGGTGCCCTAGAAGCCAAAATATGGCCATTTAAAGGTCGAAAAATAGCCTATTCTTAGCTATTTTTTACCAATTTACAAATGCTTGCAAAAAGCGAGTTTTAATTTTTATTTCACGTACCAAAAACGAAATTCTTCGTTTTTTTAAGTACTTTCCAACGAGGGGTTATATGGCTAAGCTTTGTAATTACTAAGTTTCTCCATGAACTCAAAAGTGCAATGCATTTTTTTCAAATTTTACCCATATTCTAGACCATGTAGAATCGCCAATTTTTAATAATTTTGGATGCGCCAAAAAGCAATTCATTCGTCTTTTCAGGGCAAAAAAAACTTTTACTCCATGTCCAAAAATATGAAAAATTGACGGAGATATGGCACTTTGAAAGTGACGATTTTCGCAAAAATCGCGTTTTTTG
>JAWWEQ010047515.1:0-16235 GCA_035583055.1 Torymus tubicola | reverse complement strand
GGCGGCGGAAAAAAGACAGATCACGGTTATGGTGTTTTTCGACTTCTCGAAAGCATTCGATAGGGTTATACATATTAGAGCGTTAATAAATGATACTACAAACAAACAAGTCTACAGTCATGAATTGCAAGCGTACACTTTTGGATAAACCAACGCTGTCTTTATTCTCTCATTAACTTAGCTAGTAATTGCCAAGACCGTCTAGGGGGTTTGAAAATGTAGGCGTTGAGTGAACGAAGGCTCCCGAGGAGTCGGCCGCGCTGGGCTATATCCCCTCGGGCCGCCCGAACTGATTGCGGGAGTTGCGGCGCTGCGCCGCCTAGGGGCCGGTCATGAACTACGCTACTGCCAGCCATCGTTTTGGCGCGTAATTCGAAATGCTAACTAATTGTAAACGGCGCGGAGGGTCTTAAAAAAGGAATTAAGTTATTACATATATATTTATATATAAATATGTAGGTATCAAGTGGACAAAGCAGACGTCGCAATGGTCCGGAGTTCGATTCTCCGCCGAGTCACGCTGTTGCCGTTTTTTTATAAAGTCCTCCTTTGTTTATCCATTTATTCGCGATTATTAAAATCGTAACACTATCTTTGAAATTTCTTAACCAATCATTTTGCCCAGAAAAGTAGACCAAGAACTATCGAAAATCAACCAACCGAATAAATTCAAATTTTTACAGATTATCTATTTATATTGTACATTATTATGATTGCCTCGAGAAAATTCATCGTTTAATTCATAATTTATAAGCTTGAAAAAACACGGTTTTATTAATAACAAAAGAACCTTGATAGATAGAAATTTTCTTTTAACGTGAAGGTATTTTAATTCTTTTTTTAATACTAGCCATCCAATTAAAATATCTCGATCATATAATTAAAAAGAGCAAAACCAAATTTTGAAAAAATCCCAATCAAAAATCAAATTTTCGACCCGCAATCAAACCAAAACAAAAAACAAAATGAGACCTGCCTATTAAAATCAACCGAGTAAAAGCTGAGATCCAAGTGTGTACACACACCCACACACACACATACATCCGTACAGACTTTTTTCAAAAATAGTGTATTTTGATTCCTAACACCTAGTAAAATAAATATAACATGTTTTTACAACAACTCACAAAATTACTATCACAAGTTGGCACAGAGTTTATACAAAATCATTATGTAAGATAATTTACAATTTTTTAGATATTGAAACCATAATATTGATAAAAACTTAAATAAAATATCTCCTTATTTTTCAAATACAAGTCCTAATAAGACGTCTTGTACTGATTCGAGCATAAAAAAGCAATTTTTTTACATAACGTAATTAAATTAATAGAACTGTGAAAATAAAAATTATACACTTTCTTTAATGGTTAAACTGTGTCTAGCAATCTCAAAGCCATCTAAAAAATCTGGCCCGAAGTAGAATTTATCACAAATTCATAAAAGTTTATATGTATACTTACTACAGCCTTGCTTAAAATTAATTTGAATATTTTTGGACTACCATATACAAGTTGCCTAACCACGGAATCACCCGAACTGTAGATATACTCATCAGTTTTTTTCGGTTTTATCTCCATGTACCCGACAAAAAAGCGACTAGCGTCCAAAGACATACCCACACACGTCACTCTCCCTTGTTGACCGGAAAACCCCGAGGTCTTCGTATATAAGAGTTTAGTGTAGCAGTAAACGAGTTCACAATAAGTATACTCCTCGTGCCGAAAATGTGCGCATCGCGTTACCTTCGAGTCTTAGGGCTTTGCCTCCTTACCGTTGCTGTGATTGAATCGACAGAAGGTGATAAGTTTTTATAAATAGTATTTTGAATAATGTTTAGTGTTACGAATTTTCTAGTGTGAAAAAAGTGCAATAAATTGAAGTGATAATGTTTCGATTGTTAAAATAAAGAGAAGTCAAAATCAAAATAGAAGAACACGTGATTTAAATAAAATAAAAATGAATTATGAACCATTTTATTTTTCAAATATCCATTTACAACTTTATGTGAGGAAAATTATAATATGATTTCAAAACGAATTTTTTATAAATTAGATTTCAGATATTAGATAAATAGTAATAAAATCTTATACTTATAGTATAATTATATTACCTTAAAATAATGTACTTGGATATACATATGATATGAAGGTAAAAGTGGCATAAAAATGTCGAGTAAAATATAAACTAAATTATAGTACTCCCAAAAAACGCTGGTTTAATTGTCGTTATCGTCATGAAGAGGCATTTGCCTTTTTCTAAACTGTGATTAAAGTGTTTAAAAAGTGATCGCGTCATTAGTTATAATCAAAAGTTTTATATTTATAATTAAAAAAATTAAAAAACAATGATAGTTACCGATCTTGAAAAGTCGGATGTAAACTTTTTATAATAAAAAAAATAAAATGTTTTCATTACTGAATGAATTAAATATTGTTAATTCGAAAGAAGCTGATATAATATAATCTACATAAGTATTTGAAGAGATTCCACGTATTACGCAATCGATTAGATTTATTAAGCTGATTTCCCATAAACACAGTGCGACTGTGCGTTAAATAATTAGTTAGAACGTAGAGTACTATCTGAAAAAGTATAGTTTATGATTTTCTTTGTATTTTTTATTTATAATTTCCATTTATTTAAATTACATATTAACTCCCAATACTAAAATAACCCAAACTCACAGTTACACTGTACTTTTCAGAGTGTATCAAATCACAATGCAAAGGTCCCCTAAGGATGTATGATGAGCTTAAGTGCAAGCCCGTGTATGAAAACGAGGATGACTGCTGTGCCGTCAAGTACAATTGTCATCATTTGAAGGAACGTTCGGCTAGTAAATGCTACGCTAACGGACACGAATACGACGTTGGTGAAAAGTTAAGAGATGAAGATCGGTCGTCAGGATGTGACAGCTGTACATGCATTGCTGATAGGTCTACTGGAGAGTAAGTTGAATGTAGTTATTTATTAGGGTGGAATAAGGAAAAAAGCTATAATGTCTTAATTAAAACAAGTATAAATATAGATTCTGATGATCTCAATAAATTAATCCTATGATTATTTTAGAGTGCATTTCGCCTGCGTCGTCCATGACTGTTTTAAGTTAACACCAAAACCAGGATGTTATCTTAGATTTAACCATGACACTTGCTGTTTGGGAATAGAAGTGTGTCGTAAGTATAATGCAATATGTAGACAATCGAAAGGTTTTGTATATTATATTTAAAAAACAAAATTAATTTCCTTTATAAAGCTAAGAGAGGAGAAGTGGTACCAAGATGCAGGGTTGACGGAAGAACTTACAGGGATGGGCAAAAATTTACTGTGAAGGATGATCCACTCTTGACATGTTACTGTATGGAGGGCTACAAGGGTATGTTTAGTTTGCATAGAAAATTAAATGTAAATGTAAATAAAGTTATAGATATAACTTAATATTATTTTTAATATTATCTTAAAGGAGAGAATATTGCGCCCTTCTGTAAAAAAAGTTTGTGCGGAACGGAATTGAGGCACAGCCGCGAGATTCGGGAAAATTGCGTCCCAATGTTTTACTATCTTCAATATTCAAGTACTGATTGTGGTTACAATTACGTATGCCGTAAGTTTGTGAACATCATATATACAACTATATAGCGACGAATCAAATAATAAATCATTAACAATCATGCTCTGTACATTTTAGCAAATGATGATGACCACGTAGTTTATGAAAACAGGCATTCCTTACAATCTTATGGAAAGAAAATATCTGGTAAGAAAAAAAATGATTAAAATAAGTATACTTTATTCTAGAATAATCTTTAATTCAACGGCGGTTAACTTATCAATCTTACAGAAGACATGATGTGTAAGTTCGGTAACCTGTCTATACGCATCGGAGACGAAGTGAAACACGCTAACAAGCAGAAAACTTCATGCATGAAATGCTTGTGCGAGGTGCCACCTATACCTACCTGCAGGCCGATGTATGATAAAAACTGTGGCAATAATTTCTAAGGAAATTTTTTCGAACTGTCTCAATTTTGCTTTATGATTCAGAAACTCGAAAACTAGAAAACAACATTAATAATCCAAATTATAACTTATTAAAAAAGGAAAACTTGGACAAGAATAAGGTTTTTCTTTAACATATAAAATATGAATTAATAACTTACACTTTACCGATTCTATACAATACATTATAAACTAAATACAAGAAAGTAATGGAATTAGTTGACATGTAGTCAAAAATATTTACTTCTTACTAACTTCTTTTTACAGATGTAGATGTAAGTAGTATCTCGGGCACCTATTTCAATGTATATCTTCACGCGGTCGTTCCTAAGGCTCTTTCTATACTTGCCTTCGGAGCGCTCCCGCGCTCCTTGATACAGATGTAACTCTTAAATCTAACACTTAAATAAACTGTATCCTTAATCCTTGCAAAATATTGATTATTTTCTTCTATTTCACTTGTCACATTAGTTTGATAATATGATAATTAAAAAAAAGTATTTTCTGAAATTTTTGGTTTTTTTTCAAAATAATGTATGGTATAGAAGCGGTATTGTAAAAAAAATTGTAAAAAAAAAAATTATTTATTAGTAGAAGTCCCTTTTGTAAAGTCTTTTTTTAAATTTATTTATTTATTTTTATGTTTCAGTAAACCCTTATTCTTGACAAAGTTTTTTTTTTCAAAGTATCATGTTAAATAGAATCCACGAGATTTTAAAAGCTTCATACATAAAAACAATCTTGTATAATGACTTAATTACCTTTAGTTTTGGAATAGACAAGATTATTGTAATACTAGTTGTACAGTCTAAAAAAATAGAAAATTAAGAGGATAAAAAAGCTTTTTTATTATCTTAAGGTGGTCTTATATCTAACGATTTCGAATAAATTTATTTTGATTTCGCAAAGACGAAAATTTTATAGCTTAACAGATTCAATACGAAAGCATCTTTCACTATAAAACCTAGCAAATAGAATGTAATTGAAAAATGTTTTCCAATTAAGTACCTCATGCGCCGTATCTGCGTATATAAAAATAATAAACGAAATATAATAAAAAAAGTAAGTTTAGAGACCCAATCCAAATCCAAAGATTAAAGGGTGCGTTCTGCGTTGACGGCCGACGTCCCGTTTACTCATCCATCACTTTATTCCTTATTCTCGCCAAACGAGACACTGTCGCTCCCTTTGATTTACTTAATACAGCACCTAAATATAGCTTCGAAAGTAAACCTTGCATGATTGCATGTCAGTTATATACATTGTCATCATTATTCTTGACATAACTGTAAAAGTTATAAAAATAAATCCAATTTTATACGAGAAAATTGTTAAAGTATATTATATTTATTATCGTGAGAAATCAATAAACATAAATGTACAGTCTGTAATAAGAAAGAAAAGAATTTAAAATACTACGTCAAAAAATTTTAAATGTTAAGTTTATAAGGAGGAAGGACTAATTGCAGGTTGGAATTTCGATGAATGTGTAGGATATGTTCTCGCATTGTTATATTGTGACTATGTGAAATTCATTATTTATTTTGCGATTGATGATAGGCTTATAATACATGTAATGTGGTGGATTCCGTGTATTGAAATAGAAAAAAAAACTAATAACACGTCAACTTTTCCATTTTGAACTTTATTGACATTTGATACTTTAAACAGATTTATAATTAAATCATATAGTGACATGTTTATTTTAAATAGTAGATACACAGTATTGTAAACTTAAAAAATAAATCACACTGCAACTTCAAATTAAACGAACCTACTGCAAATCTTATATTGTACTGAAAATATTAAATACTGGTTTGGTAACATGTATATTTGGGTAGATAAGTATTGCTACATTCATTAACCATTATTTTCATGTCTTTCTTAAGTTGACGAACTTCTGTAACCTGGCGTAGATTTAATCTGAATCTGCTGAATGACAAAGTAATTCACCTCTGCATATCATCATAATTTATTCTGTATCTGTCTCTTCTGTGAACAAAAAACATCTTGCTCTACCACTACCGCAATAAGGTCGGAGATCAAGTTTTTTTAGGGCCTCAACCTCTGACATTTCCATGATGACTTCCACTACTGTGGCCGCTTGTTGACAGGTCGGATGATGAAATGGATTCCGAGATACCCGCAATCTCCACTTATTCACATTCAGGGTAGGATTCTGTTTGCCGATCCTACTTATTATGTTTGCTGCTTGGGCTTCTCTTGAAATACAAATTGTCACCTTCACGAAATCTAGGAGATCCTCAGCTGGCATTACTTTAAGACTGGCCGAGTCCCATGGCTTCCAGTGTTTCACTTTATTCTCTAACCATATTTTGTCTCGCTGACCTCTGCAGTGAAATACTTGTCCACCCCTCCAGAACCAATTGTCATGAAAGTTTGGAAAATATTCATTTCCTGGTAATGTTGTATCTATTTCATGCTCTAAAGCACTTACGACGAGCTTTCCCAGTTCTTCCGTAAAAAGATGATCTGGGTACGTCGCTGACACGATCGCCACCTTCACTGAATCTTCCTCTTCTTTCGTTCCCTTTGCCACTCTCGAGGTAGACCCACCAGAATCATTTTTAGCCGAGTTCAACAGTCCTCTATCCATCGACGAGGAAGTAGACTTTTTCCTCTTATTCTTTTTCTTCTTTGACTTGTTGCTCTGAATAGTATCCTCAACCTGAACATTTGACATTTCACCATTGTCATCTTCATTCTCGTTCGCGTTATCAACTTTTTCTCTCTCACTGGATGAGTTAGGGAACTCGTTGGTTTGTGGCGCTTTTTCAACATCCTTTTCTTTATTTTCATTCATTTTCATTAGTTAGATAAAGCGGGTGTTTTGGCATAAATGTTCGAATTTCATCCCTCAGCTCTCACCATTGCCTCGCCCAACATCCGATCCCTAGGTCTATCACTCCACGGTCTTCAGTGGCCTCGGTAGAGCCTCCCTTCGAGCACAGCATGGCCCTACATCCGGTCACCAACCGGCACTACTATACCCGAAGAGATTATTCGCCAGCTGATAGAGCAGCCAGGAGCTGAGCGGTTGTACCCGTCCCGGGCTCCTGTACTATCTGGCGGCCTGGGAGCGCCCGCAACCCAGTTTTTAAACTGTACCCTCTGAAATGTAGAAATGACATACTCGGAACCGACGTGATTGAGAAAGTAGTAACTTCAAAATTCATTCGTGATGTGTGTGTGTGTGTATGTGTACGTTTGTGTATGTGTAAGTGTTTACCAATAGGCACTACCGCATTCGCCAGTATTGGAAGATTGCCTTTCGTTACAACTCGAAGCCGTCGGAACATTCTTGTTACCCCCTTTCGCCGTGACGACGGAGGGTCCCAAAACCGTGCTCAGTTACATACTTCATTCGCTCAACAATCCATATGAGGGAAAGCTTCTTTGTGGAAATGCCAGACATTTTACCGACAGCTCTTTTTAGAAGATCCACTCTCATTTCGAAAATGTTGACGCGAACTTGAGCACGCGTCCGCTCGCTCGAGTTGCAAAGCCCCCTCACCGGCTCAGAAGAAATGAGCACTCGACAAGGTAGCAATCATTGGAGGGGGATGGTGCTGGTGTTAATTTCAAAGTAGGAATCAAATTTAATAAGCTGTTTAAAGATGAGTTTTATTATAGTATTAAATAATGTTCTCTTTATCTTTTAATAAGTTCCAAATTAATTTCTGCTAGATTTTTACCCGGTAAAAAATATCTGAACGAACTCAGGCCTAAAATCTGTACACTTATTCTAATCTGAATTCCGTCCAGACATTTTTATTGGGCATTTCTTAACCTTTAAACTGCCGGAAAGTCTATATATAGACGCACCCTCTGACATGAACTTTGTATATAGTTGATACATGATACGAGACACTAATTTGGCCACTTTTAAAGGGCGGTTTGAAAGTTCAAATCCCGACAGTCTAAAGGTTAAGAAAGGTCTTGAGAACCATATTAAAGTGGCATTTGTTTAAATTTTAAAATATCTTTTTTTAGTTTGTCTATGAAAACTTAAAATCTAAAAAAATTTTAAAGAATTTTACCTGTGTTTAATGTTTTGCCAGTTCTAAAAAATATTTTTTTTCAAAGTATTGACACATAAAAATAAAGATAATTTCTCTATTTCACAATTTTATTTTTTGCCAATTTAGCTAATTAAACATTTTATTACATATAAATCTGTCAAACTTTGTAAAAAGCATTCTACACTAAAAAACCCTTTTGTTCTTTAGCTTTTTTTTTAAGGCTTAGGCATAGATCCTTTAAAATTTAAAAAAAAGATATTTTAAAACTAAACCAATGCTACTTCAAACAGGTTCTCAAGACCTTTCTTAAACCTTGTCTCTAATATAAAACTTCAAAATATACACAATTTTTGTTGAAAGGGGTCAAAAGATTATGAACGGTAGTGTATTTTACTTTTTCAATAATTCAAAATGTTTCACCTGTTAGATATAGAATTTCTACCTTGAAAACTTTATGTCTGACTTGTAAAAGTAAACGTGAACACGAACTTCGTGGAGTGTATTTGTTAATCGGTGATTAGAGGAAAAGGAATGTATTTGGACGTTGTTAAAATAAACAACGCGGGAGAAAATCGATAACATATACCCTATTTCTCTTATACATGATATCCGAATAACCATGCCGGCAAATTCACATCAAGTAATTGACGTATTTTTACGGAATTAAAATAACTGATATATTTTAGTACATGGATAATAATTTAATTTTGTTTGAAATCATTCCTTTATTTTCAAAAATCGAAAACATGACGTCTATTTTGGCAATTAATTCATAAATAATGTAATTGTAAATTAGTAAAATTTAACAATAATACTTAAAAAAACTATGAAATAAAAAAATTAAGAAGACAGGTAAAGGTTTTTATAAATTGATTTGTGTGAAGTGTACATGTAGAGTATGATATAGGCAAAAATACTGACAAATCACGCTAAAAATTGTAATGTCGTTATTTTAAGAAACCAAAATTGTATGTCTACTGGTAATAATGAAAAGACAACATAGATATATTTAAATCACATTTTTCATTACTCTGATTCAATTACAAGTTTTTATTAATAACTTTAATTCAATTTCATTTCCAATAATTTAAACCGAGTAATTAGAATTTATAAATTCGTGTTACAGAATTTTATATGAAAACTTCTTTCTGATTTGATCAAATTTATAATATACATAAAACTAAGCTATACATTTAAAATGTATTAGATCTGGTTTTAATGAAAATTTCAGTTTTAATGTAATATTTTTAATTTTATAGATTCATACAAAATTCTGAAACTTATATTTTTTTATTGTAAAATTTATGATCGAGATAAGCAAAAAATAGAACTATTTAAGTGCTTATTTATATCTGCATACTTTTATCGCATAAAAAATTATTTTACATTATAAAACTTTAACTACATTTACAGCATATACTTTTAAAAGGCTTATCTTAGATAAAACAACCAATTCACTTATGGCTTAAGTTAATTCCTTGGTATTCAGACAAAACCTAAATTTAGAGTATAAATTATTTTACAATACCTTCTGTGATTTTAAACAAATTTTAAACAATCAATATTTATAAAAAATAATAATTTCTACCTTATTTATTATCACTAACAATAAACTCTTCTAAAGCTCAACTGAAGAAATATGTAGATTTTAAAACCGTTTGAAGGTCGAAATCACCCCGTTCTGGCACTTGTAATAAAGTCTTACTTAATTTTTCATTTAATAATTTTTTCTTTGCTTTTCCTTTTTTGCCAATTTTTTCACTTTCAGCCCTAAAATATAAAATTGTAAAAAACCTCAATAAATTTTAATGTTGAAAATAGCATCTATCGTAATTTAAAAAAAAAAACAACTTACAAATCATCAGATGCAAACTTTTCTTTCAAAAATTTAGAAAGGTCATCAAGAATCGGCTCTGAATGTAGAGCAACAAATTGTTCACGACACAACTGCAATTATTTATTCAATTTTACTATTAAATATATGTATGTATAGAAAAAAAGTTTTAGTATATATGACAATATATAGTTATACCTTATTCATTATTTCTACTGTACATGGGTGTGTCCAATAACAATCGTGTACGGATACATAATAGATACCTGCATGTTCGCTATGTATGCTGGTAAGCATCATATGACTAGAGTCCAAAGAATGGATGAAATTCGGAGCAAATGCATTTTTTTGCTTCATTACATTTGGTTTCCTATATCCATATAATTTATAACAATCATTTTATTGTTGATAAATTTAAAATCAAAAAAATGTAATAACTTTATTTTTCTCACCTATATATATCGGGAGTAAAGAATGCTGCAATATTTTTTTGAAATGGCCGATATGTTTTGCTATAAGGCTGTACGACGGGTAATCCTAATGGTGTTATCCACTCCATATTTTGATCGCGTGCACTGCAAATAAGTCCAGCACATTCAGTTAACCAATCTTGAATCTTTCGGGCACTTTTAAACATGGTCCTTAATGTGTGGAACGTTAATTGCACCAAGTATAACGAGGCAGGCCGCAATTGCTCTTGTGGAAAATCGTTAATATCTATTTTCCGATGTAAAATTAAAACATTTTTTAACCATATTTTTAAACAAAATGTTATTTCATTTTATGATTATAAATAAACAATTTAAATATCTTTTTTATACCTTTTAGTTGTCGAGCTATTTGCAATTTTGCTCCATACAACGTTACTCCATATACAGTCGTCATAACTGTTTGTTTAATAACTTTCCTTGTGATAAAACCATCTAAGACCTGAGCGAGTTGCACACCATTCGCAGCATCTTTTCTTCGTTGTTCATCGACCTAAAATTAAATTAATGCATTTTACAATGAAATTAACATTTATTAATATGTAAAGGTTAATTCGTAATAAAAATATATATAAAAGTTTACCATAGCAGCGACACTGCTGTACACGTCTTGCGGTGAACTACTGGGATACAAATTGACGCTTTCAGCACCAATTTGATCCCTTCCAAGGGCAGCATAATGCTGAAGTCCATTACAGCTTCCATCTTGATGAATTGGAAATCCTGTCATATACTCTTCAGGATTAGGTATTTTCATTGCAGAGGCTATTTCCATACATGCTGCTAAAGTTTGCCAAGGTTCATCTGATTTAGCCCACCACATTTGACCCTTATTTAAATTACATATTAAATATTTATTAAAAAACATGAAAATATATAAAAATTTAATAAGGTTTGTTTAGTTGAAAAACTCACATCCAATGGTTTTTCGGCACTATCGAGAATTTGGTCTAAAATTTCGTTAGCATACTTTAAACGTTCGTTAATCGGATGCCTTTTCTTCAATCCCGTCAAGTTGATGCAATGAATCTTTAACCAATCGAGACCTTTTGGACCAAGCGGTTTTTTTAAGGCAAATATAAGCATTGATCGCGCTACATCAGAACCCAAATGGTTCAAATGGGGAGGTATAGGATATACACGGCCTCGAAAATCCATATTATGTGGTAACCAAAAAATATCATTCCTGAACTAAATAAACAAAAGAATTCATATCGATATGCAAAAATTATCCATATATAAAATATAAAACATCTTTGTACACTGAAGTCATTAAAAACTTACATGATTAGCTAAGGATAATCTATACAAAGCATCACACCACAAAGAATACATTTCATTTTTTTTCCTTCTATATTCTATTCTCTCTTTATCAGCTTTTCTCTTTTCTGCAGGAGTGGCATTTTTAGATACAGAAGGTGGTGGTTGAAGCACAGATGGTGGTTGAGGCATATTTAGCTCAACTGATCCATTATCTCGAAAAACCTATTTTAATTATAAGAATTATCAGCTATTTTGTATTTATAAAAATATAAATGTGTTTTACAATTTAAGTTATTTATTTAAGTATTTAAATTGAAAACATCTATGAAAAACCATTAATACTTTTCAAAATTACCTTAATTGCTACATCAAGAACTGGAGAATTAACTGTCCATGGGATAGAACCTAATTGATTTAAAGAATCTAAAGCTGGGTATAATTTTTTTGATTCCATATTAACTAAACGATCCCATTGTGTATTCTATTTCATGAAATAAAATATTTATGAAAAACAATAATTTTTAATTAAAGCAGTATTATTATTTATTAATATTATTTTTCTCTGACTTACTGACGTATGTGAAAGTCTGACTATATTTGTTTGTGTAAGGATGTATCCTCCATTATTTACAGAAACCCATGGACGAGGTGGACATATGCATGGTATTAGAGTAGTATCAAATGTCAATGATTCTGGTTGAGAATCCTTATACAATTTGGTAATAAAAGGATGAGGTTTGACCTAATAATAGAATTCATATTAAGACTTAAATTCCAAATTTCAAATCAATTATAATTACTAATGGTAAATGAATTAGAAATAAAAAAATATATATATTTTTACTGGATATAATTTGTTTTTTAGAATGAATAAAAATATAGTAACCTCTTCTTTGAGCATAACACCACTGTGTCTAAATATTTTAAAAAATGCTGGGACAGGACGATTGCTTTTCTTTTTGTTAGTAAATGAATTATCGAATTTCATGTCATTGAATATAATATTATATAAAAATCTCCCAACAGTTAAATGTATAATTGATGTCCACTGCGGCACTTCAACACCTAATGATACACCAGATTTATTTGCTTCATGTTCTAACAACATCCATTTTGTACGACTATTTAATTTATCATTTCTGTTTATAAACCAATCGCAGTATTCCATGTAAACTGTATGAGTTTTATCTTTAACACCATTACTTTCTTTAATTTTTGCCTATGAACATTAATGAAATAATGAATATCATAGTAAATAATAAGTAATAAAATTGTTTAATTAACAAATTTTTTCACCATTTACCTCAAACATTTTATATACTTGATTGCCTAATTTTTGATATAGAATATTCAATGGTAAACTATACGAGTCTGAACCCAGACCTAATTGACGAACTTGCCTCATTATCATGCTAACATAATTTTCTGGTTCTAAGACACATAGATAAGGAAACAAAGCTAAGTGAGGATTCCGTTTATACAGCTCATGACTCTTTAATGTTGCTACATTCTTTTTAAAAGCAACTAGTGCTGCCTTTTCCCATTTTTTTTCAAGACTTGATAACATGTTTCTCTAATATAAAATATAAAAGAATATATTAAAAATCTGTGACAAAAGTATTAAAGTGGAAACTCATTTATAAAATATGAAAATTATGAAAAAGTATTTCAAGATTTACCAAATTAGTAACAGTTGATGAAGAAATTTTTTGTTTAGCAATATTGCTAATTTTTACTTCTCCTCTAATTTCCATTTCCATCTGCTTTTTTAAGCGCTCTTCAAGATTGTCAATTTTTAGAAGATTTTGAACTGTACTTGATGGAGTAGCAGTTTCCTCTTTTAATGTTTCCAGTAATCTACAGTCATATTTGGTATCTGGCACTTCATATATAGGTTGGAATTCATTATTTAATAACTTGAGCATTTTATCAACATGTGTTCTTTGATCGCGTACAAAGTTGCATTTAGTTATTATATCATTTAATGATACTCCATCTTTAACCATTTCTTCGTTAAATTGTTTTAACAATTCTATAAATTACAATGATTAATTTAATATTATTTTAACTGTGTATAATTTAACAAATTTTTTAAAAATACAGAATGTTAAAAAAGTTATTACCTAATTTATTTTTATCATCACATTTTATCCGCCCAATGCAATCAAATACATATGAATATGTTTGAGCATTACAATTAATTTTCTTTTTTCTTAAATTTTGTAATATTAACAAAATAGATGCCAAATCAGAATTCGATGCTAATTTTTCTATTTGAGTATTATATACAGCAATGTCCATAGGCACAAGCAAAGCATTTTTTTTCCCCGTTTTTTTCTGCTTCTGCAGAACAGTAGTTGCAAATTCTAATTGGTTACTATTTATACATGCATGTATATAAGCAAGAAACATATAATTCATCTGTTTTTCCTTTTCTTGACTTATCGTTACATCTTTAGTTTTCTGTTTCTTGCTAATAATTTTTTCTTCAGATTCTTTTAAATGGTTTACTTCTTCACTGTTAATGTTTTAATTACATTTTTAAAATTAATTTATTTGCTTTAAAACTAAACTTTTTAGTAACTTAAACATTAATTATTATCTATTTATTAATAGTAAAATAAAATAAATTTAATAAAAAATAATAATATAACAGAAAATATTTATAAAACATTATTTTTGTACCTTTCGTCCAATATTATTGTATCATTATTGTAAACTTGTTCATCACTATTATTTAACATTGATTCTTCAAGAGCTGCAGATTGAATTATTGCACCATTATCAACCATATTATACGTGTCTAATTCTTCAAGTAACTCTTCAACATTGTTTGATTCTGCAGCATTTTTAAGATAAACACTGTCAATATCAACTTCCAATAAATCCGGTTTCTGCATATCAAAAGCCAATATTGAAATTTTTTATACAAAATAATTATAAAATAATAATGATATCATCTTTCAATAATTGTCATACCCCTTTACTAGTAATGAGATTTTTTATCGAATCATCTGAAGTGGCTGCAGGAAAAATTTTGCTTCCCTTTGATTGTTTTTTACCTCGATTTGTACTTTTTATTCTATGCAGTTTATCTAATGTAATATCTGGTTGTTCTACCAATAGAGAAAGCTGAGTAGCATCAAGTTTTTTAACTGCAGCTTTTACATTATTTGTTGTTGAATCAGTGACTAAAATTAAAAATTTTAAAAATGACTAATATTCAAATAAAAAGTAGTTTTCAATTGTATCAGAATTAAAAAAGAGAATACTTAATTTCTTATTACAATTATAAATTACAATGGTCATTAGACTGAATCTTTATCACAAAATTATAATGTCAACCATTAAAAAAGATAGATACATGCAAAGTTATAATTAATTAATAAAAACTGATGAAATACCTTCCAAAAGTTCTGCATACTTCTTACTTTTCCTTTTTATTTTTCTTTTTCCTACTGAGCTCATAGTGGCAGAATTTACAGATGATCTATACATTAGTTGAGAATAGTCGAAAGCTGCAATAACACCACGAAAACACATGAACGAAACAGTGGTTCGAAACCCCTATGAAAAAGTCTCTCAAAAACTCAGGAAACCAAAATCTGTCATTCGGTGTTTTCCCGTGAAAAAAAACATACACACACAGATCAAGGGGACAACAAGTGTGACATAACCTCAAAAAACTCATTACCCAAAAACACCACAATAACTCCGATATTATGCGAAAGCGGTATGGACAGACACCACGTTTGCGCAAATCGGTGTACATTTGCTCTACGGAATGGCTATATCACAGGTGTCAAACTCTATATGTTGAGGAAAGCATAAAGAAAAAACGACGATATACTAACGTTTCGGCATGGTGACCGCGGAGACCTCAGGATCGCGATGACAGTAGTTGCAGAAGAGGCTGACCCGGGCCACATAGGCCTGGCGCCCCCCCAGCACTCGGTACATCGTACCAGTTGGCCCTGGCAGTCCAATATAACGAACTACAGGACGACTACGACGATGAAGACTCTTGGCGATTTACGTCGCTGTACCTCGTGTTTGCCCTGGCCATTTTCACATGCTTACTGCGGTCTGCGACTACTGCACGCGCGCGCGATGAGCTTTGTCTACTTCGGCGCGAATGTTACGCCATGCGAAAATTCGAATTGTATATATAGTTTAGTTGAGTTTTTCTGTAAGTGGCTCCAGCTATCGTGTATACGGCCATCAAGAGCAACTATAAGTTTTCACCTTTAAAAATTATAGAACATCTTTTATCTCAAAAAGTATATTTTTAATATTTTTTTTACACTCTAGATCGAAAGCTGAGCACTTTTTATGGAGAAATAGATATTTTCCAAAAATTACCCGAATCCCGAGATGTTTTCTGTGAGAAATAAAAGGCGAAAGAATAGATGCGGCACTATAATTTCTGCTCGAAATATGGCGCGCTGATTCAACTCGCCTTAGCGCCTGACTTGCGTGCCGTCCGGCGGGCTAAAATTGTGCTACGGTTAAGCTGCCTCTACACGGCGTGCCGCGAGCCGCGAGCCACGTTCCCTAGACAAAGACAGATATACGAAATCCTGTAAGAGAGAAAGAGAAAGCAAT
>JAWWEQ010047495.1:0-16248 GCA_035583055.1 Torymus tubicola | reverse complement strand
AAAAAAATCTGAAAAAATTCAGGGTAACATATGGGATGGTTACAAAGCGATTTAGGTGATTTTAAAAGAAAAAAAAAATGTTAACCTCTCGATTCACCAGAGAACTGCCCATATAGTATATCTATATATTAACAAAAAGAATTAATTAACAAAAAGAAGTGCGTGGGAAAATTGCTTAAAATTGTTTGAGATAACCTCAAACGATCAACGTGTATCGCGTAAGTGCATGCCTTAAAATTTTCAATTTGAAAAAAAAATCGAAAAAATTTATTAATTTAAATAATTAAAATAATTTTTAATTGTTTAAACAAATTGCAAAAATTAATTTTCTTATTGGGCTCTTTAAAAAAAAAGCTCGAGTAAAATATTTAAAAAAAAAATATTTAATTAAAAAGAAAAACAAAAAAAATTGTTAATTAATAATTAATTAGTTAATTAACTGAGCAATCATTAATTACTTTGCTACCGCACTCTGCATTCTGAAATAAGTGTGGAAAGTCGGCTTTAATCACCGCGCGCGCAAGGAGATATGCAACTGACAGCCGGATCGTTTGCCCGCGGAGGCGTCGGTAATCATGAAAAGGACGGTTAAGTACGAAGGGCGCACGAATCATTAACAATCAACAAGTATATTAAAACAATTATAAGTTACAAGCAATACAGTCAAAACACTAGTCGATGTTTTCCTTCGATTCACATGCGACCATTGAATTCAAAATACGCAGCGGACAATTACCCAGCGAAACTGCCGTGATCGCGAACGTGCGTTAGATACGATGGGTTGACACTTACCCGCACGTATATACTTACAGTAGGTTTGCACAGGGCGAGGAAGTCGACGTCTCGCTCGCTTGCTCTCTCTCGCACTCGCTGCTTACACTCGCTCGCATTGATAGACTTGCACTTGCGTATATCCCTCTATATGTACGCGGAGTTCTTGCTCTCGCTCTCTCTCTCTCTCTCTCTTGGTAAGTTCGGACGTGTGTTGCCTCGGCTCTCGCTATTACATCACTTGCTAACCGTTTCTTTACTCCTCGGAATTAATCCATTACAGGAAAAAGAGCTCTAGGTGGCACTCAAGCTCCCAGCCCAAAAACTCAAGGTTACGTCGCTCCTGTTTTATGTGCCGGGGCCTTGCCTGTATCTGCTGACGCCCTAACCTCAAACGTCAAAACGTCACTGGCACTGCGGGACGCCTCACGCCTCTTCAGCCCGAACTAGCCGCTGCCTGCTGTCTGCTGTTAGGCGTATAAAAAAACTTGAGCGTGACCTCCAAAACCTCAAAGCTGCTCAACGCAGTCTTTCCAACGAGCTTGTAATCACTGGGTTTCCGATCAGCGATACAACCACCCCCAAAGGTGCTGTTTACGCTGCTCTAAAGCTCCTTGATGGTGGTCTCCTTGAGCGTGACATTCAGAATGTGTGTAAGATGCGGTACAAACGAGCCTCTGGGCCGTCGACCGCTACCGCTACTGATACCGGCATTGAGGCCCATACTGTAGAATCAAGGCATGGTGATGCTGAAGAATCCTCAGATCTAACAAATACCAAGGCTAAGATCACACCGCTCATCGTCTCGTTATCATCGCACGCGCTGGCCATGTCAATTCTTAATGCCAAGAGAAAGATGGAAAAAATGCACACTTCCCAGCTTAGTGCTGAGTTGCTAAAACAAGCAAATGCCTCACTTCCACTGCCTCCTTCTCTAATCAACATCAACGACTTTCTCCTACCAGATATGCACCGCCTTCTTGTATCTGCTCGCATCGAAGCAAAGAAGAAAGGCTTCGTGACCTTTGTAAGCCATGGGAATATCTATATAAAGAAGAAGAAAGAAGATCGCGCAACGCTCATTTCATCTGCCGACGAACTCAAGGCTTTTTTAGAATAGGCTCATCATACTCTTCTCATAGCCCTAATGTAATTCACCTCATACCTTCATGTCCACCTCAATCACATCCATCTCATATCACAGCGTCTCAGAACAGCGGTCTAAGAATTTGCTATTTCAACGCTAACTCGCTCAAAATAGGCATGGAAATGCTCAAACTTTTTCACCGAAACCAAACTCGATCCTAGTCTAGATGCTAGTGCAATAGTGCACCTTAACAACTATGCTCTCCTACTTCGTGACCGAAACAAGAATGGTGGTGGAATGGCTTTATTCATTCATAATTCCATCTCTGCCACTATCCTCTGCATATCCGATGGCATCTGGGATCGAAAGCCCGGTAAACCAGAGTATCTGCTCTGCGAAATTAATATCGCTGGTCAGTCTCCATGTTTTGTTGCTGTAGTGTACCGCCCACCACACGCTCCTTTCACTCAAGGAACTGATTTCATCAATAAAATCAGCACACTAATGCATAATTATAGCACTAAAATAATCGTGGGCGACTTCAACGCAGCTCAACTCTGTTCGTCCGCTGACGCAAATTTTATACGTCGCTTCACCGAGATAATGGGCTGCAGTGCATTCCTTATGGCGCTACATATCATAGGTATAACTCCGACAGCTGGTTAGATCTTTGCCTCGCGGATAAACAGGATAATGTCGCTGACTTCTGGAAAACCGAGTCACCTTTTGCTGATGGACACGACTTGCTCACTGCCGCCCTGGACCTGCACACGCCCAAACCTACTTAATCTTCTTTCTTGTGTCGCAACTACAAAGCTATCTGTGCAACCACTCTTATAGAATACCTCCAAGGGCTGGATTGGTTAGTAGCACATCCTTGGTTCAACATAAACCATCGCACGCTGATTCAAGAGCGTGACCGTCTTTACAGACGCTTTCGCAGATCCAGGCTAGCGGAAGATCTTCTCACGTACAGGCAGGCACGTGATCGTGCACACAGACAAATTGCGGAAGCGAGACAAAATTATCACTGCCCTCGGCTTTCCCTGCTAACAGATCCTAAAGATATCTGGCGCGAGGTTGAACACTTAGGCATTTCTTCGAAAAAGAAGTCGCCCACTATGCCATTTTCTACCAATGAGCTCAATGCTCTCTTCAGGGGTGTGTCTGTCACAAAATGCCGGCTGCACACATGTGCTTTTTCGCGCCGTACTTCCCTGGCCGGCCGTCTCCTTCATTGCGGCGCGCGAGCCTCTTCCACACAGACTCGGGCCTGCGGTCTATGGCCCGAAACGGCGCTGCCGTGCCAGTGCTGTTCTCTCTCTCTCTCTCTCTGCCTCTTCGGGTTTTGGCTGCTTCTCGGTCAGCCGAGAAGGCCAGCGGTTGTACGATGGCGACGTCGTGCCTTTCCTCACCAACTGATCCGTGTACGCTCTAGCTCCAGATATTGCGTTTTATTCAACTACAGCCAAGGCATTGTAGGGGAAGGGAGGGACATGAGGGAAAATTCCGCTGCCTACGCGAGGCATAGGGACACGGGCGCGCGTATGTGTGCGTGTGACGACGCACCTCCAGCTCCGCTCGCCAACACCGCCATGCATTCGCGCGTATATACGTTTTTCCTCCAGTGATACGCAATTTGCCGTGTCACAACTCCCCACTCCTAAACTTGAAGTAGTCCTTGACTATCTTCCAATTTCTGTCACTAATCCTAACTAGCTTATTTACTTAAATACTTAATCTAAGCTAATCGGTATTAGCTACAGCGGTGTGAATGTATGTGTTTGTGTGGTATCCATCTTCTTCTGCAGCTAGGCTCAAGAGCGAATCTGTGTGAATGTGTAACCCGGTGAGTGTGTATTTTACTTGTGCAACCTGGTGCCGGTAGTAGTTTTTTTGTTACAATGCATTCTTAAGACTACGCGGTCACCGAATTCGATCCCGACTCTCATACCGCACTCTCAATTTGTTTACAATAATAAAAGAACAAATGAAATTAGCTGCAACAGCCTCTTACCTGGCCAAGCCCTTGTATGACTGCTCTTTTTGAGCCACGTTCTGATAGCCTCATCATCATGCTGAATCTATCGCGAATCATAAGAGAATTTAGCCAAATGAACCGCTTACTACTAAATTTGCGATTTGCTACATGCTTCAGCTGGAGTTTACGTGCTCGCTTGGGTACCGGATACTAGGAAAGGTCAGGATGACTTAAACCAACACATTCGGAGAAGAAGGTAAAGGGCTGCTCTATCGCGAATCTCTTGCTCACTTTGCCAACGACTACTCCTAACACCTACTTCAAAGTTGAATACATTCTCCTTACGACTAATACTGGACTTCGCTACAATGTGTGATATGGTTTAGTAATTCCTTCTGCCAACATTTTATCGACCTCAACCCACGCCATATGCAGCATCTTCGGAGCACATTATCGAGGAGCTTGGCGAATGGGTTGGGCTTATGACCTTGAATCTCGATAAACTGCGGAGTAACTTAGCCAAACCTCACGCCTCCGGTGTAGGTGGAATCAGTTTCTGTTCAATAATTTTACTCACCGACTGCTGATCAGCTATACAACAACTACTTTAAACTATAGCAAAACCAACTATTCTTCTTACCCTAAGCTTGTACGACGACGCGGATAAGAGAACACTATCCCTTGACGGATTAATATACGACAGCCACCATAGACATGAGCTACCAATGTCCAAGAGGTTCATAATAGAACCAAGCCTCTTGACAATTCGGTAGCCGTGACTTCTTTTTCTTCGCAGTAGACGGAACAGCTTCTGCCGCGAACTGCTTCTACGACGGCTCATCTGATGTAGCATTGCTCGACCATCCTACATTTACACTGAGCTTGTGCTTTACCTCTATGCTAACGTCACAATTACAGATGTGCTTATCATTCAGCTTCGTCTTAACCCGCGATGATCTTCGCCTCGTTACAGCTGTAGCTACAACTATTGAGGCTGATGCTGGAGGATCGGACATCTCGCAGGACCTGTTCGCCGATTTAACTGGGATATTCGATATATTAGCGAAACAGAAACAATTAACATCATAAATTTGCCAAAATTCTTTTCTACCTTGCGACTCACGAACCTCCGGAAGATCTTCAAAATCTTGTTCAATCCCTGACTGACTCGGAGGATAAATTTGATCTGAACGCGGCGACGAAATATTAGTTGTTGTAGCCACTGACGGAGCTACAGTACCCTTACACTTCCATGTGTGGGTCCAATGGCGGTTCGCGCCGTGCTTCCCTGGCCGGCCGTCTTCTTCACCGCGGCGCGCGAGCCTCTTCCACACAAGCTCATGCCTGCGGTCTATGGCCCGAAACGGCGCTGCCGTACCAGTGTTCTCGTTCTCTCTCTCTCTGCCTCTTCGGGTTTCGGCTGCTTCTCGGTCAACGTCGGGATACGGCGACGTCCTGCCTCTCCTCACCAGCTGATCCGTGTACGCTCTCTCTTCAGATATTGCATTTTATTCAGCTACAGCCAAGGCATTGTAGGGGAAGGGAGGGACATGAGGGGAAATTCCGCTGCCTACGGCGAGGCATAGGGACACGGGCGCGCGTATGTGTGCGTGCGACGACGCACCTCGAGCTCCGCTCGCCAACACCGGCATACATTCGCGCGTATATACGTTTTTCCTCCAGTGATACGCAATTTGCCGTGTCACAACTTTTAAACAATTTTAAATGGTTTTATTCAGTTATTAACAGTTATTACCAGTATTCTTCAGTTATTAACTGTTCTGTGCAATTTCTAAATTTTTTCCTATATATTAAAACTTCTCAAATTCTTTTGAAATTTATAAACAATTTTCTTTATACAACAGTTGTCTCTAATTTTCACTAGCTTTTTCTAAATAAAACTGTTACTTACAGTTTTCTTCTGATTTCTTCACTTTTTTAAAGCTTGAAGTTAAGATTTTCTCATCCTCCATGGTCATGTTGAAATAATAATGCTTTCTCGATCAGGCGGGGATGATGTTTGAAATAAAAAATACTTTATTTCTTGTGATAAAGTTATTTGGAGCGACGTTTCGTTGACTCACACTAACACTGTATATAAATTCTCATGTAACAATTGCCCAGCGACATACATAGGGGAAACAAAAAGAACTTTGAAACAACGATTAAATGAACATAAAAAGAATACAAACAAAGATTCGGTATTGGTCGCACATCAAAACTCTTTCAATTATCAATTTAATTGGGATGGAGCTGAAATTTTGGATAATGAAAGCAATTATAACAAACGATTAATTTCTGAAATGATGCATATCAAATGCCATAATAATAATATAAACAAGAAAGAGGATATATTCGCACTGAAAAATCTTATTTTCCGATACTACGAAAATTCAAATGTTACCGAACAATTTGGTTTTTGTTCAGTTTCCGCATCAATACTCGCCTCTGCGTTAAGTATATAAGCGCGAATGTACATCTATTTAATCGCATTTCCGAATAGTCAGAAAATACGGTATGCCATTTCGACGGGGTAACATGTGTTAACTTACACAAGAGGTAATGTTGCGTTAAATATTGATAAAAAACTGTGTAGCATGTACATTTTATTAACAACACTTAATAAAAAACTTTTTAACCTGATGAGGTTGACGGATAAGTCAACGAAACGTCACTCCAAATACCTTTATCACAAGAAATAAAGTATTTTTGATTTCAAATATCATCCCTGCCTGATCGAGAAAGCATTATTATTTGAACTTTTTTAAAGCTATTTAGTTTCATTAAAGTTTTAAAAAATATGTTAAGTGAACATAACTGTTGATAACTGAAGAAAGCTGTTTATTATAGTTGTTAGCTGTTGATAACTGAAGAAAACTGCAAATAACTGTTGTCTTCAGTCTCAATTTCGACATTTATCTTCAGTTATTTTCCGATATCTTCATTTTTATTCTCCGATTTTCTTCTGATTTTTTCTCATATCTTCAGATATTAACTAGGGAAACCACTAAATTTAGTTGTTTTAACTAAAAATTTAGTTAAATATACTAATTTATTTCAATGACAAAAAATAGCAATTATCAGGTGAACATACATGATGAAATTCACTTGTTTGTCTACATAAAAATAAAAATTTTTTTGCACAGTTTCAAAGCTAAAATTGTGAAATTTTCGAAAAGTACGATATTTAAGACCAAATGAAGCCAATGTCAGCTTTTCTACCCCTACCGAGGGAAAATGTTTCTTGTAGGGAATCACCCAAGGAGTTAAAAGCACTCAACAGCGATTTGTTTTAGCCAAAATTCGCTTAAAGCACGACTTTTGAGCATTTTCTTGCTGTTTGGCTCCACTGTGCGACGGCTTGCAGTACAAGGTGTAAACATGGTCATTTTCATATAAAATGTATACAAATCGGTCGCTTCTATGTACATAAAAAATCCTGATCCGCAAATCTATCACTCGGGGTAATATTCACTCAATTAATTTGGGTAATGAAAGTAAATCATAAGATTCTGTAAATATAGGGATGATATATTTAAACGGTATAATCAATTACAAAGTAGAGCCAATATAATTAGTTTTATGATGGACTTGTATGTATAAACAGCTTTAATAAATTTATGCAAAAATTTAGTATTCTACATTTTCAAAGTCCACCTGTATGGGAGTAGGTGAACTGTTACACCTCTTTGGCGTCACTTTATGCCCGCTGGCTGAACATTTTAGAAGTATTTTATTTAGTTTAGTGCTAAAGATTTGTACGTATCAAAATTATTTGAGTAAATAATTTTTTACAGCCAAAAACTGCTTAAAATTCATGAAAAAATTCAAAATTATGATTTTTAAGCAGTTTTTGGCTGAGAAAAATTATTTACTCAAATTATTTTGATACATATAACTCTTCAGCCCTAAACTACATAAAATACCAACAATTTAAGCCCAAATGGATTAAAATCCATCAACTCTGTGAATCTGCAGGTTACACATATTATGTAGAAAACAGCTTTAAAGATGAAGTGACAAACTGCTTCTTTCATTCCTTCGTACTCCCTAAAACATTAAAAAGTATTGTTTTTAGCTTAATGTAAATGATGAATTAATATTACAAGGAAAGATGTGTTTTACCATGTTCTGTATGAGCACGTACGGACTCAAGCTGTCAAACAGTACAGGCAGTATTAACAAGTTAAACATCTTCAATACATCAATGTAACTTGGAAAAGACTGGTTAAACAGGTACAAATTCCTGTAAAAAATAATTATTTTAAATCACTTGATACAATAAAATGAGCTGCTGCAATTAAAATATTCAAAAAATTACAAAAAACATACACATAAAAGGAAAATAGTAATTTAAAATTTACTCTAATACTATGAAAGCAAATCATCTAAAGAAGAATAAAAAATCTTTAATGTATTGTATATCTGAAGAAAATTTTTAATTACTACAAGAGAAATTTAATGCTGAATATAAAAAATATTTGATTATGAAAAGAAAGTAATAAATATTAATTTTTTGTAAAGAAAAAAGTTATAAATATGCAACTTACTACATAAGAGTTATCGCAACTAGAGGTACATATAGCTTGTACAGCTTTTTCCAGATGATTTTATCATATTTCTTGATAATTAGTCCTTCTGAATAATCCCTTCATGTAGCCTCTTCCTGTAGCTATCTGAATCAAACAAAAATTAGAGGAAATCTGAAAAAGAAATTTCCACAAAGTATCTATACTTTATAGAAAGTTTTACGTTGCTTTTTTTCAGAATTAAAAAATATTAAATATATCAAAAGTTAAAAAAGTTTAAATTTAAGCAACGCAAATGCATCAAAATAAGTGTAAAGTTAAAGCCTGTCAATTTAACAATTTTTGTTGCTTAACTTTAAACTTTCATAACTTTTGATATATTTACTATTTTTTTTAATTCTGAAAAAGGAACGTAAAACTTGTAATCTCTAGTTTTATTTTCTCTTTTACAATTATATATAAGGATTTTCTAGCTTAACCAATAAACAAATAAAACAGCATTTTTTAAATATTTTTTTCAAATACAGTTAAACCTGTCAATAACTCAAGTTTATCAAAGCGTTAGGGTCTAATGTTCTAGCATTCTTTATATTTTAGTATCTAAAAACATACTTCAAAGTTTGAGCAAAATCCATGATCAGGAGTCCGTGATCTCTCCTAGTTAGTCGAATGTGTACGTCAATGAAACTAACCCAAAATACATGACACATCCAAAATAAAAGCACGTAGGCGCACAGTGCAGCCGACACTGACAGTTGACGCTGCGAGGCAGGGATCACAGTGCATGTTCGTAGCGCCTTGCAATGACTCTGCAGTTCCCGCACGTGGGACTTGGGTAGTTACGACGGATTTTTGTTTTTCAGTGCAGTGGCTGCAGTCCCATGTACCAGTACATAGCCACAGAAAATTAAGTTGTCCTGGTGGCCCGATTTTGATGTACCAGTACCTAGTCATAATACATTTAAATTAAATAAGCTTAGAAATCGATCGATATTTAGTATTATAGTTTTAAAAAGTAAAGTTCATGCGAAGTTTTACGAATATTACTGCATACGAAAGGGGTTTAATGATCTTTTTTAATGATAATTATAGCAAAATACTGTTGTAAATTTTTAGGTTAAGAGGTTAGAATTTTTTCAAATACTTTTAGAAATTATTAGTTATTCTAATCATGAAATTATATTACTTAACGCCAATCATTATAGTAATTAAAGTATAAACTTATAAGTTTTACACAATTAGCGTTAATAAGTTAACAAAAGTAGCTGTAGAAATGTATACGTGTATGCCGTCTATCAACTGGTCACACAAGCCTTATCGTGTAGCAATAGATAGACACGTAAAATTAAATTTAAAAACGTATATTTTGCAATAATACATAATTCGTACGTATTCCGTACATGTTTATCAACATAAAAAATTTTTTTTAAGTCACAAAACATTATGGAACATTAATTATGAGCTTAAGAAATGTGCCGTTTTTCTTAGTCAAACCTTAAGACATTCCCGATATCATTCATACAGGATCAAACGTCGAACTTAAAGTTTTTTTATAATTTGTATAAACAAAATAGGTATGAACAAAAATTTTATTAAATATTATGATTATTAAATAATTGGAAATTACTAATAATACATTGAAAATTTTATTTATACATCATAAAAATAATTGTAATATGCTGAAGTGGCTAGGTACTGGTATGTGGCCAGTCACTGGTACATTTACCTTAACTTTGAAAATAGTATGAATACATTATAATAAATACTAATGATATTGTGAATGAAATTTATGATAAAATTCAAGTGATATTAATTTTGAAAATAGAGTAATTTTATATCCCAAAGATGTTAACGTACTTACTGCAAATATTCGAAATTTTATCAAAAATGGAAGGAGATGTAAAAGAATATATTAGTGTGAATATAGTAAAAGATGATAATAGTTTTAATTTAGAAGATGTCATACCTATAGAATACATCAATTCTCTAACACCTAATGGACTTCCACCACATAAATTACAATTAAAAATTGGTGATATTTTATATTATTCAGAAACATTAATTTAAATGATGGGCTGACTTAAAAGGAACACGTTTGAAAATAGAAAATCGGGAAAAGTTACAATTTACAATAACAGCAAATATTAGAAGCGGAACGAAAAAGGGGAATCAAGTTTTAATACCACGAATGGACTCATCATCATCGCAAGATGAAATTCCATTTAAAATAACAAGACGACAATTTTCCGTTAGATTAGGATTTGCAATGACAATCAATAAATCACCAGGTCAAAGATTTAAACATCTTGGAGTATACCTTTCATATCCTGTTTTCGGTCACAGTCAATTATACGTTGCACTGTCAAGAGCAACATAGAATATTAACTTACGAATATTACTCACAAAAAATTCAGTTGTAATTAATAAAGAGAATAAAAATGACAACGGTAAATTATATACAAGAAACGTTGTATTTGAAGAAATTTTGTAACATTATTTATGTAGTATAATAATATTTTTAAAATAAAGTGCGCTCTGAAAGATTAATGGCAGCAAACTCTTGATCTTCTCTCTCCCATCGATATTGGCTGTCATCCTCTGTTGCCATCTCCGCACCTTACAAACATTTTCCAAATGTATATTTGGCAATCTTGTAAATGCGTGAGAGCGACGAGTACGCAACGAGAGAGAGAGTATACGGAATGTCAACAATAACAGTCGACATTCCAGAGGAAATCGCCTATGCGAATAATTTCCTCGTCACAAAATATAAATATAATTTGTAATAAAAATTACTATATTGAATAGGAAAAATATGACATATTCAAATTATGGAGAGTTTTATTATGATTATAACAAATATTACTATAAGTATAATAATATTGGCAACACTGCTTAAGAAATAAAACTATATCTCTCAAGAAAAATTGCTATATTACATAGTAAAAATTATACTATAGTAAAAATTATTATTTTACTCAGTAAAAATTATACTATCATAAAATTTGTATAATAATATAAAAACATTCATTACATTAAGTTAGAACTATTATTATGCATGTTATCAATTTTATCATTGAAAATAATATCTTCACAAGATTATTAGTAAATGATTTTCAATAAATTAATAAATAAATACAAGTTTTGCATACGCATTTTTAATCTGCGGAATGAAATATATTTTTTCTAATACGTATATTAAAAAAAAGGTAAATGTTTGTTTATTTTGTGGTGTGTATCTTCAATACCGACAGCGCAGGTTATAACAGGATAATAGTTCGTGTTTGACAGTGCGTTGGTAGTCCCATGGTTAATACACTCGACTGTCGTCCGGACGACTCGAGTTCGAATCGCGGTCAATACGTTTTTTTTCAAAAGCGATCAAAATAATATTTAAGTGTTAGGGTTAGTTAGTATAGGTAGGAAAAAATACGAACATACGACAATTGCGTTGAAATATGTAAATACTATATAATAACATAAATATAAAGCTAATCGGTGAAATTCTTCGAATACAACTGAAATCCTCTTCCAATGTATACAAGTATGAAATTAATTTTTTCATACTTATATTTCGAACATAGTAAAATGTCTTATGGTACATAATAAAAATTACTATATTGAATAACAAAAATTGGTTTGGAGTAGGTTGGGTTCAAGGGTTGTTAAATTAAAGACGTTTGCTTTCAGTGACTGTGGAATTTATTTAATTTTCGTAGCGCAGTAAACTGCGGAAACTGCTGCCTCAATGCTGTCGCGCGCTACACTGACGAGAATTTGGGGGGAGGGAGTGCATCGCACCCGCCGAAGAATGTACTCGCGCGAGAGAGTCGAGCCCTGATTGGAGTAGAACACTGACGCGATTCTTGCAGCGACCTTGGATAGGAAGTTTTCGCGACAAAAATTACTATATTGAATAATAAAAATTGCTATATTAAATAACAAAGATGATTATGTGTAAATTTACTATGTTACATAATAAAAATTATTATTCGGCTGATATATCACACTTTTCCTACACAATATAGTAATTTTTGTTATAGATTATTTTAGTATTTATTATACTATTTTTCCCCGTGTAGGTATATGCACCAAAATTATCAGTATGCAATGGCAATAGTAAGGAAAACAGGTAGACCTGACTTATTTATCACTATAACATGTAATCCTAAATGGAAAGAGTTAAAAAATGTTTTAAAACATTTTCCAGTTGGAACTACTCGGAAACATATTCCTAATATTATCGTTAGATTATTTTATACAAAATTTCACTCTATACTCAATGACATAAGAAAAAATCATATTTTCGGTAACGTTTTATCATATATATACACAATAGAATTTCAAAAAAGAGGATTACCTAAAGCTCACCTTGTTATAACTTTGCATCCTGATAATAAGTTAATGACCCCAGAAGCTATTGATAAATACATATCGGCAGAAATTCCACTCAATGATAAATAAGTACTAAAAAAATGAGTTATAAAACATATGTTGCCCGGACCACATACTGAAAAATCTCCTTGTACAAATAAAAATAAAAATTTTTCTACTAAAAATCTTCCTAACCTTTCCAAGAATCAATGGCATTTAAAAAAATGTGTATCCATTGTTTAAATGTAAATGTGAAATATTGCGCTTCTATTCAAAGTACTTTGATTATATACATAAAGGTAGTGATACAGCTTTTTGTAAATTTGATAAAGTTGATAAAGTTAATAAAGATCAAAATAACGACGTTTATGATGAAATTACACAATATATAGATGGTAGATATTTGAGTGCAATGGAAACTTCATGGCGTTTACAAGAATATCCTTTATGTGGGCGTAGTCATACTGTTACACGTTTAGCAATTCATCTAGAAAAACATCAAAACATAATTTTTGAACAAAATATGAATCTAAACATCCTAACAATTGGCAAACAACATTAACTGCTTGGTTTAAGTTAAATAGTAGAGATGATTCCACTAAAAATATTCTATATGTAAATATTCCATAATTTTACGAATTCAATTTACAAAGTAAAACGTGGATTAAACGTAAACGTATAAAGAAAAATTATGTAATTGGACGTTTAAATGTAGTTTCACCTAAAGATTCTGAACGATTTTTGTTGAAATTAATTTTAAATAGAACCAAAGGAGCCACTTGTTTCACAGATTTACGTACTTATAAAAATGTTACATGTAATACATTTAAGAAACTGCTATTGAAATGGGTCTAATAGAGGACGATTCACAAATAAATAATATATTAGATGAAGCAAGTCGTATTATGTTACATTTTCAATTGTGGAAATTTTTTGCTTGGTTTCTAGTAGCTAACAATATTCAAGGAAGACACATTTGGGAATTTAAGTATAAATAATGGTTTGTGCAATGGTACAAGGCTTAAAATTACAAAATTATTTTAATATAATATTGAAGGTTTTTATTTTTAGAATAATTTTAAGTACAGGAGAATCATCATCTTTGACATTTGTACTTTACAGAAAACAATTTCCTATTGTGTTAGCATTTTCAATGACAATAAATGTCAAGGTCAAAGTTTTAATTATGTAGGATTGTTTCTTAAAAGACCTTTATTTTCCTATGGTTAATTATATATTGCTTTATTCAGATGTACAAATTCAATAAATATATACATACAGAATGAATTAGAGAATTGAAGAGAAATGGAAAACATAGTTTGGAAAGAAATTTTTGATAGTTAAGTATTTTTTTTGTACAGTAAAAATTAATAAACTGCCTTTAAAAAAAATTTTTTTTCAATATTTTTTCAAGGGCAAAAGAAAAACAGGCTATTCGAACATTGAAAATTTTATAGTTTTTTATAACAGAGGAATAGGCCTTTTTCTACTAACTTTTTATTTGGGAAAAATAATGAAAATTTTAATAATGAAAGATCAATATTAGTAAAAAGCGGATACCTCTATATATAAAAAAAATGCTCCTATTTATCGACCTATCTCTGAGGTAGCGTGAAAAAGATAGAAAAGGATTCACTAATACATTACGATACTTGAGCCAAGTATAATGGGTTTCTTAAGGCACGAGTATCATACGAAATGTTATAGCACCGCTTACCAGGGCCTGTCGTTACTCATATCCGTGGCCGAGCAGGCCACTATTACATCGTGAGGTTACGGCACGATCGTAGCGAGTTCTTGAACATGTTATCAATCGTCATATCGTCGTAAGTCCACATTGTTTCGCAGACGAACAAGTAAGTGTTTGTAATAAGTTGTATGAGGGGTGGTAGGAGGGGTTGAGGATTTGTTAAGGAGGGGGGGGGTATTGAGGAGCAATAGTAACCTTTAAAAATCCATTTCTAACCATATTTTAACGTTATTCTGATGAGAGACTGAGGAGGGGCTATGAGGGGGGAAGAGGGGGGGGGGTTAAGTCGTATGAAACCCTCTTACAACTATATAATATAGGAAGATACTAGGGGGTACTCCCCCCCCCCTACACGCTGCGCTTGTCAACCCCCATTTTTAATCTATTATATATATATATATATATATATGAGCAAGATTTTTCCTTTTCGACAAATTTTGTTTGGGATGGGTCTTGGGTTTTCCCCAAATTTTAGTATGTCATAGTACTACCAAAAATAAGACTTTTTGTAAATTATTAGGCCCGTTGACCCCATAGGGCCCACTAAAGGCCCTATAAAAGGTGCAAAAATGGGCCCTTTTACCCCTATTTTCAAGATTTTTTTGTTCGGAGCTCTGTGAACCGTTTTTAACGTACTCCGTCTCTTTTCTTTTGTTTTCGTATCAGCTATCTAAAAAAAATTTGTTTAAACCCCAAAGTCATAAGACCCATGTACGGGATCTGATTTAGTGCGATAAAATTTTTTGAAAATTTAGCCATATTTGAACAGCTGCCACTATTACTTTAGTGGAAGGAAATGCATTTAGCAGATCTTGTTGAGTTTGCTTGTCTATATAATTGTCTTAAAAGGGCCATTTTCGCTAAAATCGCGTTTTTTCGAATTCTCAAACTGATGCCACGAAAATCTCTCAACTTCAAATTGACTGAAAATTGACCTGAAGGTAGTTCTATGTATGTGCAACAACCTCCATATAATATTGGTTTGCTTTTTAGCCTTTAAATACCTTTTCGAAGCTCTCAAATATTGGCCATTTTCGCTATTTTCGTTTCTTTGTCAGCTAGCGTACCTACTCTTCTGCCTTGTACCAGTCAACTCAGGTTTCGAACATAGTCTCACCTTTACAATGTAATGAAAATATATATCAAAACCTTCAAAATGAGCCATTATTGAAGTCTGTAGGTGTTATGGAACCGCAGCTCTGAGTTTTTAAAAATTTCGGTCTTAGAGCACCTAGGAACCTCTTTCAATAACCAAAATGAAGCTCTTCGTTTCTACTTTAATGATCAATTATGATTTTTGCTCTTGGTTTCGTTTTTATGGTGTTTATTGCGCAATAAGTGAAGATATTGCCACTACACGTTTTTTCACATTTTCGATAACTTGCAATTGGCACTAGTAGATCAACTGGCATTCACCAGCATTTTTTTTTTAAATAATGAAATTAGATGTGAAAACATTGAATTTTTTTAAGAAAGGTTGTTCGACCATCATTGACGGCAAAATACTTAATTATCATTATACAGACCTATTAGTCTATTGCCAGCCATGTCTAAAGTGTGCGAATGAATTATATTGGAATCTCATTATTAGTGAAAAAAAACTTATCCCTAGTCATCAATTTGGTTTCCGAAAACAACACGCAACTATACAACCTGTTCTACAAATGTATGTCTCGCACACATACTCTTATAGAACTCGAAATTCTGAACAAAAAGTTCCTTTACCGTTTTTCGATATGACAAGTAGTTTTTTGAG
>JAWWEQ010047484.1:0-16249 GCA_035583055.1 Torymus tubicola | reverse complement strand
AGAAGTTCAGATAATAGTTTCGGCAGTAGTTGAGCCAATAGTTTAGCCAGTAGTTTAAACTGCAGTTTTTTTTGTAACGGGTGTCATATTGCAAATATTTATGATAAGAAAACGAGCAAAAGAGATTATGAAAGTAGACAATAAAAGCTAAAATTTAAATCCTGATTCGTTATAAAATTAATATTTTTTAACGAATCTGTGCTTAAATTTTAGCTCTTACTGTCTACTTTTATAATCTCTATTGTCTGTTTTCTTATCATAAATATTTGCAATGTGACATGCAATAGAAGAGACATCATTTTTTAACGAAATAGAGGATATTTGAGATTCAATTACCCATATCTCAAGAAAAAGGTCCCATTTGTCGAAAGTATCAGCACTGGGCTTCATTTTTAGTTACCAGAAAAAGACTCTCAAGTGACCGCTAAAATCCGTTTCCCGTAACTGAAACTCTCTCCTTGTTAGTGTTATTGGTAAGTTTAATATTTCAAGCCTGCCTTTAGGCACGACCCCTACTTAGGAGAGCCTTATAATTTCACCATAGCGAAAATTGTCTTTCTGCAAAAACTAACAATTTAATATATAGCCTGATATTCACATTATTTTCTTTGATTCACCTCTAATATGGCATAAATGCTATGTTAGAGCTCATTCTTTTTGTACATTTTATTGTTTATCATAATTAATTAATTGCATTCATATTTACAATCCTCCTGTACAAAAAGAATGAGCTCTAAAACCTATGTCAGTTTCAACAAAATTGGTGTTCCGCAACTCTGAGCCTCTCCTTGTACTCATTTGACAAGCATGATAGTTAATTTTACATATGTGGCGTTTCACGGTAACTGTTCCAGCGCGGTGCGCGAGCGTCAAATCATGCTATTTCTAACTCGTGTTTACGATGTTAAAACGTACTTAAAAGAATTCAATGATAGGTCTATCCAACGTAATTTTTCCTCAGCTTTCTCATGGTGTAGGCAAATTTTCCGAAATTTTCCATTTTCACCTTAAAAAGTACAAAACGTCTTCTATCTTGAAAAGCATATTTTTAATATTGCTTTTAACTCTCTAGATCGAAAGCTGAGCATTTTTTACATAGGAATAGGTATTTTCCAAACAGTGCTCAAGAGATTTTGTGTGAGAAATAGAAGGCGAAAGAGTAAATGTAGCACAATAAGCGCACAAGACAGCACGCAAGTCAGGCGATAAGACGGAGACTTAGCGCACCGTAATTCGCGCAGAAATAGCGCTACATCTACTGTTTCGCCTTCAATTTCTCGTAGATAACATCTTAGGCACTTTTTGGAAAATATCTATTCCTATGTAAAAAATGCTCAGGTTTCGATCTAGAAGGTAAAAAATATATTAAAAATATACTTCTCGAGAAATAAGACGTTTTGTACTTTTTCAAGGTTAAAATGGAAAATTACGAGAAAATTGCCAATACCATGAGAAAGCTGAGGAAAAAATACGTTTGATAAGCTTATCATTAAAATTTTTAAGTACGTACTAGCCACGCGGGGCAGTTGTTATGAAACGCCTCAGATATGCTTTATATATTTTTTTTAATTAATCTTTTTCAATTAATTTCCTATTACTGCCAACGGTTAACTAAACTGGAAATAGATGACTAAATGAAAATGATATTTTCTGTAAAAAGTATGCAGTGAAACATAAATGAATCACAGGACATAATAGTTATTTATCTGTTTTTTTTAATTTTTTTCAGTACTTAAATCATCTGTCAGATGATCCAGTCTGGGCATCCCACACTAAGAAAATAAAGGTTCAAAAGGAAATAATAGAAATAAAATTTAAGGGGAGAGGACACCTTTAAATTTTTCCTAGTAAAATCATCTGCAACAAACAAATTTAAATTATAAATAAAATATTAAGGTAATATACTAAAAGTATATTAACTTTATGACAAAATAAGATAAAAATGAGTATAAGATAAAATGGTCCTTGATCTACACTGTCCCAATATATGAACATTTCAAAATTTAGGCTTTTCAAATAATTTTGATACGTACAACTCTTCAGCCCTAAACTACATAAAGTTCCAACAATTTAAGCTCAACTGGACTAAAATCCATCAACTCTGTGAAACTGCAGGTTACGCAAAAGCCTAAATTGTAGATCAAGGACTCTCATTTTTATCTTATTTTGTCATAAATTTAATATACTTTTAGTATATTACCTTAAGATTTTATTAATAATTTAAATTTGTTTGTTGCAGATTATTTTACTGGGAAAAGTTTAAAGGTGTCCTCCCCCTTAATTATTTTTTCCAAAATTTTAAATCTGGGGGTACCAGACATGTCAACTTGCAAAGGTATACTGTCAACTCCAAATGCCGAAAAATTTCTGTACAAAATTTGTAAACTTTTTCCCATATAATGCGCTATACAAAAAGTTCAAATTTTTTAGTTAAAAAATCATAAAAATTACCTTTTAATAAAAAAATCAAAATTTCGAAAGTTTGATTTTGGAATAACTTTTAAACATTTGTAAATATCATGTTGAAAATTGGTTTATTTGTTATTTTAAAAAGTGCTTTTTTTGTTATTTTGAAAATATTAAATCAGGTTTCAGAAGATTAAAAATTCAGTCCTCACGGTTGACATAAAATCACCCATATTACTCTCTCTATTATATAGTTGTAAAGAAAGTTCTGCTAATTAGACGCCCTATTCCCCCTCACCATTCCTCATCCCCTGTCCCTCCTCATCGCCCCTTATACCCGTCATCCCTTCTTATCGCCACTCACCCCCTCCCTTCATCACAATTACCCTCCTTCATGCCCCTCGGTGCCCCTCAAAGCCCCTCAGTTAAAACATTAACGATGGCCGATCAAAGATGGCCGAAAAGATGTCTGATTCAAGATGGCGGAAATCCCACTTAAAATCTTTGAAATTATCGATAAAACCTATTTTTTAGGTCTTTCCGGTGTCACTGATTACAAATCAAATGCTCATGACAGGTTTATTCTATTAAAAAATAATAACGTACAGGGTACCATCTTTTAATTTTCTATCTTTTCCACGCCAGCCGTGAAGTAGATAGAACAGCGTGTTTTTTCGAAGGTGTCCCCTTCTATACGATACGACCACTTTAGATATATCAAAGTTTTTAATCATTTTCATTTTACATTTTTAATTAAAGAAGTTTGTCGTGCCGATCAGGAGGTTGGCGAGCAGAGAGAGCAGAGGGGCAAAGCCCCTCTACTGTGTATATACATATATGGCTATTTCATGTTAACTATGCACTTTAAAATTTAAAAATTGCTCATAATTTTATTTGTGATTCCAAACCAACGTCAGAATACAAATGTAAAATTTTAAAGCAAAATATGCACTGTACAAGATTTAAATATTTCTAAAAATTCAAAAATTTTAATTTTTTGAAAATTTTTCAATTTTTATTATATTTTAACATAAAACTTGAAACTTTTTGGAGCGTACAATAGATGGGAGAAAGTTTACGAATTCCAAGAAAAATTGTAAAAAAATTTTTTATTAATACAATTTTTTTTTGTATTAATATTCGGAAATACAATATTCAAACTGTAAAACAGGCGAATGCGATATGATTCATTTTACCCAAAAAAAGCTACAGATGCAGATTTCTTAAAAATAAAATTTCTTTCAAATAATACCATCCCGAAAATGATATAAGGGCACTAAACAGTAATGTGCAGTTAAAGCTGTAAAAACAGTGATAGTGCTTTTTGATGAAATGACTCATATATCTTCTTATATTATGTAGTTGTAAGTGATTTTAGACCCTCTCATAGCCCCCTCCCCACCCCCTTAGAATCCACCTCAGCCCCCTCTCAAAATAACGTATTTAAAAGTTATTTTACATGACACTGTGCACCCCCCCTCCCTCCCACACTCCCCCTCATGCTCTTCTCATGCCCACTTCAGCCCCCCCTCTCACGCCATGTGAATCGCCTTGGAATAGATCGATTGAAGAATATCATAATCATCGTCATTTACAAAAAAGACCAAGAACTTTACCAAATAAAAATTTAAAAGCATTACAATATTCAAACAGATTATCATACAGACCTGCTGTAGATTAACTCAAAAATTTTCATTACATGCATATAATTCTAAGCAAAACCTTATAGTCTTCTTAGAATTAATTAATTATACATGGGTTTTGGAGGTCCGTAATCAAAATTTTTTTTAGGATTTTCGAAATACAAAATGTCGGAATTAATATGGTCGTTCGAAATTCGAAGAAAGCTTAGATTGTGTTCCAAATTAGTATACGGATGTTTTCGAATTTGCTAATCATGATTTTGTTATCAGCTTTTCAAAATTAAAAGAGGCTGATCCAATATGGTTGTTAAAAATTCAAAAAATGCTTAGATCTTTCTCGAAACTGGAGTACAGTCATTTGAGATGTCGCTGATCAGACTTTCGATATTTAAAATGACGGATCCAATTTGGTAATTAAAAGACCGAAAGAAGCATTAATTACGCTTAGAATTGGTATACGAGGATCTTCGAATTTGTTGATGATTATAATCCTATTAGAATTCCGAATTCCAAATTGGTGGTCAAAAGTCGAGTGAAACTGAGATTTTGCTTAAAATTAGTATACAGATGTTTTCCTTCTTAGGGACTTTTGAAATTCAAAATAGCGGATAGAATATGGTAATGAAAAATAAGAAAAAAGTTTAATTTGTGTGTTAGTAATAATTGGTATACGCGGGTTTTCAAAGTTGCTGATCACGATTTTGTTATCAGCTTCTTCAAATTAAAAATAGCGGATTCAATATGCCTGTTCAAAATTCGAAAACAGCTGAGGTTTCTCTCGAAATTGAAGTACAGTTGTATAAGATGTCGCTGATCTTGATATTACCATCAAACTTTCGAAATTAAAAATGGCCGTTAAAAGATCAAGCCAAGCTTACATTTTGATTAAAATTAGTATACAGAGGTTTTCCAAGGTCGCTAATCAAGATTTTGTTATTGGACTTACGATATTTAAAATGGCGAAACCAATATGGCTATTGAAAATTCAAAGAAAGCTTTGACTGAAGCTTTAAAGTATATTTGACTCGGTCAATAAAAAATCCTCGAAGACAATGTACACAATAAATCGGGATGTTATTATTTTATTGATTATAGAGATTGGACTAATACACTTTAATATAGATATAGTAAAATGTAGTAGACATAAAAAATAATATTACGTTAATGTTTATGTTAGATTAATTACTTTATTAATTCTTTTTTACTCCAAAACAATTTTCTTTCGTTTAGAAACATTCGTACTATAATTCTAATATTGATTCTGATAGAAGTGTAAATAAAGTCTATTTGATCACATCTTAAATCAAATAGTGAAAACATTTGATCAGGTTTGTGAACCTAAATCGAACTAAAAAAATAGCTTGCGAGATACCATGTTTTCCAAATCAGCCGCCGAGATACTATCTTTTTCAACCAGAATCCGAGTTACTATGTTTTCCAACTGGACTTCGATATACCATCTTTTTCAACCGGACTCCGAGTTACCATATTTTCCAACCGGTCATCGAGTTACTGTCTTTTTTTACGGGAGCGACGAAATTTTAAACGCATTCCATCAAGCATTTTCTTGATATATTCTTATAATCTTATATTATATTCTCATTAAAGAATTTCAAGTACTGTAGATAGAGACTATTTGTATCGATAGATATTTCTTTTACATTAACCCAACCCAAATAAGAAATTTATCTTGATATGTATTCACAACTACCTTTAATATAACGTTTGTAAATTATTGTAAGAATATATTTAACAATATAATTTGAGAAATAGAGAAAAAAAAACATATAAACTTCTGATTAATATATTATAATTTTTGATTGTACTATATTTAAGAAAACCTTTAATAAAATTTACTATTTCTTTTTCAGAGTAATCAAAATTACTAAAACTTTCCTGGAAAAGTAAAGACATGTTAAAAACGAATTTTTATAGATTATTTTATGCTGCTGCTTTTTGAGATGCGTATTTTTTGAAATGCGTATGAATTTATAATTTATTCAATCTCGATGATAATAGTATAAATATAATTAATTTGTAGAACGATATTGAAAATTGTATGATAATTAGTCTACAATTTAGTAAAAATTTTAGAAAAACATTTGTTTTTTTTGAATTTACAAAAATTAGTATTATTAAAAATGGGTTGTGCTATGTCCGCAGAAGAAAGAGCAGCTTTAGCTCGAAGCAAACAAATTGAAAAAAATTTGAAAGAAGATGGAATTCAAGCAGCAAAGGACATTAAACTTTTACTGTTAGGTAAGTAAATATTTTATATTTTACAATTTTATGTTAATAATTGAATAGTGAATTTTTAAAGATTTTCTATAATAAAAGTTCCCGAACCGTGTCATGTCAAAGTTAACAATTTTAGAATTTTTCGCATTTTTTGCTGATTTTAATTGATTCATAATTAACTTTAAAACCACGCTCTCTAGCGCTCGCTTAGCATAATTCTTTTTTAATAATAAGTTAACTTTTATTGTCAAAACACATTATTTCTGATGCTAATAATATTTTATAATAAAATACAATTTTTATAATACATTTCACTTCTATTGTAATGGTTCTAAAATATATAAATATATATATAAACGTAGATCGATATGTATTATGGAGCCCGCCGTGTCTTTTGCCTATAGCGCTATCTCTGTCTTACACACACATTTTATGGAACCCGGGGTCCACTATACTAAAGAAATAACTTCATTGGTTGATACAGCGGAAAGGGCTAATGAACCTATTTAGACATTTATAAAAATAAATAAACTAGGGGAACTGTGCCCCCCTGCGAGTCTCGCTGTACACGACATGTCAACCTCTCCGCTCCTCGGTTCGCTTGTAACATGTACAAACTTCCTTTGACATTATAGACACGACTGCGTTACTCAAGAATACCTTATGATTTCGTCAATTAGCAATTTGTTTTTGACTAATACTTAATATGATTTCACTTTTTATAGAAATGTTAATTTAAAAGATTAAGGTGGTCTTACATCTATAGGCCACTGAGGCCAAAATTACCTGAAAACATAAAATAAAATATTATTATCAATAAAAAAACATTATATAGTATTAGTATAACTATTTTTGGATAATATAATGAAAATAGAGGTCCTTTGATCCTTTTACTCCTGAGATGTAGTCCTTTTTAGAAAAAAAGTTTCGCTTAACTTTTTTTTTATTACTTGAAGGATTTTCATGGCGTAAAGTGCAAATTATTTGTAATACACACACCATAACAAGAAGCTCTGAATTTTTAAAATTTTTCGATTAAGTAAAATCACAAGATGAAACCAAAAGATCACAAGAAATATACAGATAAAACGAAAATAGTAATTCAAAATTTATTCAATACTATGAAAGCAAATCATATAAAGAAAAATAAAAAATCTTTAATGGATTGGATATCTGAAGAAAAGTTTTAATTGCTACAAAAGAAATGTAATGCTGATTAAAAAGAAATGTTTGATTGTGAGAAAAAGTAATAAATCTGTAACTTTTGGTAGTAAAGAAAGAAGTAATAAATATGGAACTTACTACATAAGAGTTATCGCAACTAGGTACAGCTTATACAGCTCTTAAAGGTTAAATTAACAAAGAACCGTCCAGGCGGAAAAATGCTGTAACTATATGTTTTCGGGGAAGTTGAATTCGAATCCGATGTTTGTTTGACTCTATTAATTCAGGGACGGGGTCATTTCAAGGTCAAGTTAAGTAATCGCTGAAAAAATTGATAAGTTGAGAAAAGTATCATTCATAAACGGCAGTCAGTTTAATTTACTATGCATGATGAGCATTTCTCACTCCATAAGTCTATTGCACATGATTGAACGTCTGCATTCAATAGAGACTGTGACGGTCGGCATTTTTTAAGATTTTCATCGCTGGTATATTGCACAGATGTCAAAAGACTTATTAATGAATTGATGGAAAATTGGTATAAATCTGAAGATTGGAGACTTTTTATAGATTCTTCGAAACGAAGTATAAAGGCAGTTTTACTCCACAATACCAACGTGTACGCCTCAGTCCCAATAGCTCACTCAACTGTCATGGAGGTAAAATACAAAAGTATGGAAGTGCTGTAATCTCTAACCTTTAGGGTAACAAATACGGTTCAAAATTAGGTAGGCCAGAGAGAGAGAGAGAGAAAGAGAGAGAAAGAGAGAGAGAGAGAGAGAGAGAGAGAGAGAGAGAGAGAGAGAGAGAGAGAGAGAGAGAGAGAGAGAGAGAGAGAGAGCAATTGACTAATACAATTTTTATTTCAAATGAACCATGCAGTCTTCGACCTGTGAAGGGAAGCTGCATTCACGGAACAATGTCTATGTCAATGAAACTAACCCCAAACACATCCAAAATAAAAACATGTGGGCGCAGAGAGCAGCCGACACAGACAGCCAACGCTGCGGCAGCAATGATAGCGCATCGCAATGATTCGTGGCGCCTTGCAGCATCGTCTTTCACACTTTTTACTAACCGAATGCGCGATTTGAGTCCATGAATCTGATTTAAAATTTTTGTATGTGCTTAGATTACGTATAAATGTATAAAATATATAAACATTAAATCCATTAACGTATTTTCTCAGTTTAATATCTAATCGAAACGCTTTTTTCGTAGTATTTTTTTGTTAAAAAATTAATTAAATACCTATTTTTATAAATTTTAAATTAGAATTTTAAAATATTAAGTTTTATTTCTTTAACCGTAAAATACTTGTAAAAAATTGGTTCTTGTTGTGGCTTACGTTTGCATGATAAGACCCAAATTGGTAGAAACTGGTGACACGTTCCTATAGATGTTAATTGACATTTTTACTAATAACTTCGGTAATTTTTTAAATATGTCACTCAAACTTTTTTTACAAGTTTACAATAATATATAGAATCGTAAAATCAAATAAAAAGAATATTAATTTTTCCAAATTTATAGGTGTAAGACCGCCTTAATTAATTTTTGCAATTCTGTGTGTATAAAAAAATGAATCTTTCTTTGAAATTTTTATGTTTAAAATCGTTTTTATAAGTTTAGTTGCGAAAAATCAATTTAACATCAGCACTTTAAATAGTAAAAAGTTTGGTTTTAATTACACCCACATATTTTATACCTCTATCAAATTTATGTAAAATCAAATCCTGATAAGCAAGAGCGAAAACTGAGAATTTTTATCAAATTTATATATTTAAAATCGCGTTTACGGATATAACTTGTGCAGGGTTAATTTTTCAACAAAATGTTTGATAGAAGAAAAGTTGGGTTTAAATTTGACATAAAATCTTTGTATTTATCATTTTCATGTTGAAACTAATTCTGTCGTGTGCGAGTTAAAAACGATATATTTTTCGCTAGTACACTAAAAAATATTATTTTTACAAAAAAATGAGAATAATAAAGTACAATAATTAGAATAATCCTTTTATATTCTCATATCATATAGAATATTTACAAAAAACCGATCAGATTCATCCAATTTTCAGAGAGTTAATCTGGAAACTTGATTACATACGAACGTACAGACTTACATTTTAGAATCATTTTCACACATTTATTTTTTATTTTAAATTGACGTTGAAATTAAATAGAAGTACTGTTTCTATTCAAAATAAAAGCAGTGTTCTGCGTGGGCGCTGTAGGGCTAGCGAGATATAGCCAAAGCCGACACGCCTGCCGACGCGGTTGGTTTCGGCTGTCACTGCGACTGTCGGTCGCCCCCTCTCTCTCCCCTGGCTTACGTTTACTCACGGGCTTTCTCTTTCCCTCTCTCGCGCGCGCGCCCATATGTGCGTGGCGCAAACGGTTATCGATGCCGTATTGACCGGAACTCGAACGCGCACGCGCTTTACACTGAGAAAAAATGTGGCCAAAACAGCCGAAATCTGCTGTAAAAATAACCGAAACGCTCGGGCAGTAGAGGTTATGCTATCTACGCTACAGCGCTAAGGCTGAATCTACCGAAGCGTGTGGTAAAAATTACCGAAGGTGCTGCTAAGCTCGGAGATAACCTAACCTCAAAATCATATGATTTTTCGGCGCTCGTAGTATAAAATACTGTTCGAAACTAGTCCGAAATGTACTATTTTAATTTCTAATGTTAATAAATTTTCTTTTTCCACAAATTTATTGAGATTTGAGTTTCCAAATGAGCAGCCAAGCCTCGCCGTTATCCCCGCAGTGCCATGGTCGCGTGAATAGGCTCGCTAAGTCAACCGAGCCCCTCAATCGTCGTAGATTTGTAAATGACTCTTCAACGCCAGCTGTTTCGCGCACACCGCAGCAAATCGACTCCACGGCGACTGTTTCGCTGCCAAGCAATATCTCTATGCATGCGAGGGGGGCTACCGGTGCGCAAGGACCAACAGTACCAGCAGGTGCGGCACGCCGGGCTAGTATCTCGCATACGCCTGACCGTTCACTAACTGTCGGCGTCTTGCGGGTTACGAAGCCGCAGGCGCCGCACAGTAGGCAGAACTGGAAAATTTTGTGTCAAAATCGTATAACTTTGTGAAAAAAATTGAGAAAAATTATTAGTTTAAGGAAAAAAAATTCTAAATGCCTAAAAATAATTATAAATATCGAGAGTTTTAAAAAAATGGCCATTTATCTTACATTTTGACCAACTAGACCCTGCATAAAATGTGTATAACACTTTTTTAGATTAAATGTAATATTGTATGAATGATTCTGTTAAAATTAGACATAAAAAATCTGGATGTGATGGGTAGAATTACTAAACGGACTTAAGTTCAGCAGCATTCAGTTAATTCCTTAGTTGAACTTTGACAATAAACTCACACTCATCAGAAATTAACTGCTTTGTGCACTACTTGCATAATGGACTAATGACTCCTAAGTAAAAGTGCCCAAATGGAGTTCTGTACACTCTACATTTCGCAAGCAGTACATTAGGAAACGAGTATAGAAAAAGACGTAGATCTAGCTATTCCAGCTTATTTAGGATTTGCAACTTTTATTTTATCATGATCATATATTCGAAAATTGTAATCATATCATATTTAGCCTAAAAATATGTATAGAAAAATTTACATAGAGTATAGACGTATATAATAAGTGCTAAAAAGTCTTTTGTATTGAATTGACTATTTTCATAATATTTTTATGATCTCGTAATTTTTTTCACGTCTAATTTTAACAGAATCATTCACATTTAATCTAAAAAAGTATTATGCGCATTTTATACAGGGTCTAGTTGGTCAGAATGTGAGATAAATGGTTATTTTTTTAAAACTCACGAGGTTTATAATTTTTTTTAGGCATTTAGAATTTTTTTTTCTTAATCTAATAATTTTTCTCAATTGTACACATGCGCATCTGTAAGCAGTTAAATTTTCAAGTCAAAAAATTTTTTTTTCACAAAATTATACCATTTTGACACAAAATTTTCCAGTTCTGTATACCGTGCGCCGCCTAAGATGACGATGGTCACCAAACCCACAGGACAAACCAGCGTCGCTGACGGACCAGCAAAAATGCGATAGATCTGTAAATGACTCGGCAAATAGCGTACTTGCGCAGCCAAACTGTACCTCGTAGATTGTATCACGACCCCTGGGCGATCACAATCTTGAAGGTATCACTATTGTTTTGATTCCTGTAAGCGCACTGGAACTCCTCTTCTAACGCTTTGACATGCTCGAGAAGCGGTTGGCAAATTGAAAAACCGTGGGAGTCGGATGCCCGTGACGGACAGTACAGTTACGGAGTCTGTAGTTTTAGGTTGTCAAAGTTGTAAAAATTTTTCGGAATTAGCTGCACGTCTCACCGACCTCTAGGGAATTATCGATAAACAGAATATTCTTTTGGACGATTTCAATGTAAATCCAATTTGCTTCTTGAGGAAAACTTGTTGATTCGAGCCAAACTTGACAACGCTCTTAGCAGCTGTAATACTCTCCAGTATGCTCACAGGGATGTTCTATGTAGTGGAGACGACAGAGAACAAAGCGACCACGAATTCAGTACTGATAGCTTCATGCAGACTGTGGCCAATAATGCACAGTCTTTCTCCCGACCAGATCTTGCTGATGTGGGCGATGGAACCGATGCAAGCAGCTCTGATTGAACAACCAACTGATACAGTAACCAAGGTAGCCTTCGCGGTATTCAAAACTGTTCTTCCATCTCTCGAAAAAAATAATGTATTGAGTGTCCGCGTTTTGCAGTCCCGGGGCCCGTCCGAGAGAATTGCTAATACTGCCGAAGGGGGCTTGAAGTCGAGTACGGGCATATCTCCCTCCTGCCCAGTTTGGCAAACATGCTGTGATTGATGCTACAATTAATACTTTTGCGCCAGTTCCTGCAAGAAACGCTTTTTCTTTAAGAACATCAATCTGACAACATTGAATGAACTGCTGGCTAGCTGTGACTGGATAGACATGAATTTCATCGAACCGATTTAGAGGGAGCGTTTGAAAATTTAAATAACAATTTATTTGTTTATAATTGATCAGTTAGCCACCTTAAAAGGGATGAACCGAACGAGGAATAAATATGCTCCTTGATGTGGTCTTAAGTTGAAGCAAGTCGTCGATTAGCGCAATGTCACCAACAGACGCTACGAGCGAATTGGGCGCACGGAATTGCTTCATGAGTTTGTTAGACTTAGCAGTGAGGTTGACATGCGCATACTTCATGAGCAAAATGCCTTCCTGCATAAAGCCATGTGATACTCAACAAAAATCCTATTGGGTTCAGTCGATAATGTAGAGTGGTGCCAACTACTGTATATTAAATTGTAGATGGCGCTGAAGATATACTTAATCTATGCGTACGTTTAGTGTGGCCACTGGCCACGTGCGGCGCCAGCCTGTACCATGCTGAGAAATTGTACACAATATAAGAAAAAAATACTTATACACAATTAAAAACTAATATGGCAGATTATGAAAACAACCTTTGATTGTAAATCAATAAAGGAATAATCAATTAATGACGTGTAATATCATAAAAATAATATGTACACATCAATACAGAAACCAATTACTGTAGTGTTAAAAGTAAAATCATTCAAAATATAACCTGCAAAATTATTTATAAAAAATATTTCATTGCAGATCAACAAAGAAATTATCAATTTCTTCTATTTTTATTACATGCGAAATTATAAAAACAATAATTAGATTAAAAATCAATAAGATAGAGATATTATCGTGTGCTTCAAATTACATATTTAAAAAAAACAATATTTAGATATAAAATAAAATGCATATTTCATTATAAAAAATATTTATATGCTTTGTAGAATAAATAATATACAAAATTATGATAATTATTCATTGACGAAGAAATCATCGATTACTGTTGTATTGAATAAAATTATGTAATAATATTACACATAGAAAACGATCTTTGATTATAAATTAATAAACTATATTAATAATTAATAACTTGAAAGGTTCTAAATTTTAAGTTTATATTAATATATTAGTTAAAATATAATTCTCGCTTGTTCATTTAGTTACAACTAACAAAAAAACATAATTTTACAAATGTAATCGCTAAACATGAGAGAATAAATTTTCTGCTTCGCTAAATATAATTTATCTTATAGCGGTACGCTGTAGTACGCACGTCAATATTATAATCATGCACACACACAACCACACAAACAATTTCACGGCTCGTCGTCTCTTTTTCGTTTTCTTTTTATATAATTTATAAATACGTTTACCGCCGCTGCAGTCGGTCAGTTTTTTTTTTAAAGCGGATCCACTCCTTAGAGATGGCTCGGTGTCCTCAATTACTTGGCTCGGTTTGTCGGCCCGGAGTTACAACGCGTTGGGTATTTTTGCCTTCTACTCCAACTTAATATCTGGCCTCAGAGGATCGGACATCGGAATATACCACACCAGGTTGACGGTTGAGATGTTGGCGTTCTTTTTGTGATTCTGATGTCTCCTCACTGTGGCTATTTGATTGATGTAATTAATTTGTGTGTTTTAGTAGGTGAGGCGTTACACTTACCCATTTCGGGCTGGAGTAATGAGTCTGGGTGACAAAGCGGACCTTACTTAAGATAGATAATGGTTTGGGCTTTGGGAGCTTCTTGACTGTTGGCCTTCGCTTGTCCGTCTGCCCCCGTGACGCATTCGGACGATGAGCCAGCCTCCTTACTCTCACAACGACGCGCAATATATACACACACACTAGCTTATATTCATAGTAAATATTTTGATTTAGTCTAATTTCGTTAGACATATATTTAAATTCTTAAAAACTGGAGTATTTTGCAATAAGCTACAATATCATTAACATAATATTTTATTGCAGCTCGATTTAAAATCGGTTTCTGCTGTATTAAATAAAACCATGCAAAATTATAACTACAACTTGATTACTAACGAAAGGTATTGACGTATAATATAACATGCACATCTAGTTATAAATAGTATATTACACACCTAAGCCAGTAAAAAAAGAAATGTCTCAGATCACATGTAATTGTCGGCCGAGGCGAAGCCGAGGTAGAGAAACATGTGATCTGAGGCTTTCTTTTTTACTGGCCATGATCTGTATACTATTTTTCTGTTCGACGGTGCCGGAAAGTGGCAACTTCGTCTCGCACAGCGTCCAGAAAGTTGGCGCTTTCCGGTCGAAAGGCAGAAAAAATATTTTATTGTAAATCAATAAATAAGTGATCTATTGCTGCAGAATAAATAGTATATAAACTTATGATAATTATTCATTGATGAAGAAACACACATGCAATATGATCTTTGATTATAAATTGATAAACTAGATTAATAATTAATAACTGGAGTATTTTACAATAACGTGCAATATGATATTGCTCCTGTTACTTCTGAAAAGTAATAATAAGAAATTAGAATTAGAAACTAGGGTCACTCATTACCATTCACCAGCGTGTACGTATGACTTAGAACAATCATATCCATGTAAAATGCTGTTGAAGAAGTTGAAAAGTGGACGATATCCGTGCCAAATCCGCCATCTGGTTCTAATAAGCAAGATGGTGACAGTAATAACTGAAGATATTGGGAGGTCGTCTACAGGAGCTCTTTACTCTCGGCAGTACTACATAATTAATATAAGAATAATTTGACAGTTGAGACAACGTAGAGAAGCCATGCTCGTGTCAAAGCAGGGAAGGGAGTACGTTAGGTTTCTGAACTAACTAATATAACTAAGCAGATAGCTTTCCCTGACGTAGAAACATTAATGATGTCCACATTGACCAATTTGTCAGCGTCTACCTCTTGTTGTAGCTTTATGATCAATGCTCAATCCAGCTACTGTAATTTACCAATTGTTAGGTCTGATAGATATTTTCATGCTGACTCGTACACACCAACTCAGAAATAATTCAATATTAATTGCTGTACAGCTTACTCAATGCACAACTAGAAAACATATGAAAATTTGAAGTTAGGACAACACCATACATAACCTAATACAATATTACCCACAACTTATCTCTTCCTATGAAGAATTGAATTCTAAACCCGACTCGCTAGTCATATCTCTCGTATAAACTTCGCTCTTTTAAATAATTAATGACATGGATAAACAAAAACTACTGTGACTCGATACGCGCACATACTTTCACGGCTAAAACACACGGACCCGCGTAGACCGGTCGCGATCTTCGAGCATATACTAACTGGAGGTAGCATGTCGTGGCAAAAAGCGTGGCCAAGTCAGAGAGAGAGAGACAGAAAGTATCGGGGTATATGCTTTCGCACTCTAGCACGCACGAGATTAGTCGAAACTAGATGTTAGCCCAATCCCGTGCGGGCTAGAGTGAGAAAGCATATACCCCGATACTTTCTGTCTCTCTCTCTCTCTCTGACTCGGTCACGCTTTTTGTCGCGACATGCTATCTCCAGTTAGTATATGCTCCAAGGTCGCGATACCGATGCTAGCGACGCTCCACGGCGGGCGACGTTACTTGGATTCAAATACAAATTTCGAAATTTTGTATGAATAATAAATAAACTTATCTTGTATACCACATTACTTAAGATGTAGGCCATCCAACCATATCATCCACATCCCTATACTAAAAGATCCGTGTCCGCGAATTTCGTCAGCCCTTAATTTCGTGATGCGTTAAAGTGAGATAGATAGATGCAGACCGCGGTAGTGCGTGCGTGCGTGCGTGCGTGCGTGCGTGCGTGCGTGCGTGCGTGCGTGCGTGCGTGCGTGCGTGCGTGCGTGCG
>JAWWEQ010047473.1:0-16254 GCA_035583055.1 Torymus tubicola | reverse complement strand
GTTAACAGCACGGTACACAATTCGCTCGCTGAACTCTGAAGTTAGCCATTCGGTTTCGTGTCAGAATAATCGAGTGACCAACCCTGGCTGGCACTTTGCACAATCGCCAGCCTGAAACGGTAGTCAACGAGTGACGCAGTCGCGCCGGCAGCATTCAGTGTTGGGCCGGCGCCAGCATTAGCAAGTTAGCAAGTGTAGAGCACTAGCAACGCGGAAGCGGGAAGACAGAGAACAATCCGACTAGAAGGTTGGGATAGACGTTGTGCGTGAGTTTCTTGCTCCATTTGAGGAGGATTTGATGAGGCAAAATGTCAGGATCCATTGAAATTCCTTTGCGGGATACCGACGAGGTGAGTGTTTTTAACCAAAACAATTTTATAAATTGTGATTAAACGTAAATAGTACGTTTGAGGGACGCCGCGTCTTAACCTCAAAGTTCAGAGTGTTGTGTATTTATTTTTCAAATGTGTAGTGTATTGGAAAGCTGTGAAATCCTTGAGGCTTGGTAGTTTAACATATGTTTTATTAAATATTGAAATCTATTGATGCTTTCTAGTGTTCAAAGACTATTTGAAAGATTATTTATTGATTTATTAAATTAGATTATTTAAAATACTCTTATTCTTATAGAAGGTGATAAGTATTTACTTGTACATAGGTCTGCTATATAATCAGACCCATGTCAACTATTCTCAATAAAAATTTATACTTATCTAATCTTCGTAATTCATAAATGTATTTCAATAAATATAATATATATTTCTTATTCATTATGCAAATTTTTAATTTTTACATATTACAAATTCCTAATTGACATATGATAAATTTATTATTCCCATTTGTGTGTGTAATAAAAGGTATATTAAAAATTTAGTATATTTATTGCACTTTAAGCTTTCAAATATTTTTATAGTTTTTTTTTATACTGTCTTACTAAATTTGAATATCTATATGTTTAATGTTTTATTGTAATTTCTACAGGTTATAGAATTATACATAGATCAACTTCCTGAAGGCGATGAAGTACTTGGCATTTTGCGTCAGGAACATGCTCAGCTTCATCTCTGGGTCAATTTGGCCGTAAGTTTTATTACTTGTATTATCTTACACTAATAAATTTCATTTTAAAATATTCAATAATCTAAAAAATGATGTGTTATTTTAGCTTGAGTATTATAAACAACAGAAAATTGAGGATTTTATTAAAATCCTTGAATCATCAAGAACAGATGCAAACACGGACTACCGTGATTATGAAAAGGATCAAATGCGAGCCTTGGACATGCTTGCAGCTTATTATGTCCAAGAAGCTAACCGAGAAAAGAACAAAGATAAAAAGAGAGATCTTTTTACAAAAGCAACATTGTTATATACAACTGCTGATAAAATCATTATGTATGATCAGAACCACTTACTCGGAAGAGCATATTTTTGCTTACTGGAGGGAGACAAAATGGATCAAGCTGATGCTCAGTTCAACTTTGTCTTAAATCAGTCTCCCAGTAATATTCCTTCTTTACTTGGTAAGGCATGTATTGCCTTTAACAAGAAAGATTATCGAGGTGCACTAACTTTTTACAGAAAGGCACTGCGAACTAATCCAAACTGCCCTGCTGGAGTTAGAGTTGGCATGGGACATTGTTTCATAAAACTAAATAATCATGAGAAAGCTCGTTTAGCTTATGAAAGAGCATTGCAACTTGATGGTCAGTGTGTGGGAGCACTGGTAGGACTAGCAATTTTAAAGTTAAATGAACAGAATCCTGATAGTATTCGAAATGGAGTTCAAATGCTGTCAAAAGCTTATACAATTGATTCTACGAATCCAATGGTTCTAAATCATTTAGCTAACCATTTCTTTTTCAAAAAGGATTATAACAAAGTTCAACATCTCGCATTACATGCTTTCCATAACACTGAGAACGAATCAATGCGTGCTGAAAGTTGTTACCAGCTAGCAAGATCATTTCATGTTCAGGTACATATTTTTTAAATTTTCTAATTAATTAATGTATTAAGATAATTGTGATTTCAACTAACATTTTGTATTTTTAGGGTGACTATGATCAAGCTTTTCAGTATTATTATCAAGCAACTCAATTTGCATCTCCAGCTTTTGTACTGCCGCATTATGGATTAGGCCAGATGTACATGTATAGAGGAGACAATGAGAATGTAAGTTTCAAGCTAATCTTAATGCAATTTTAAAACTTGATTGCTTAGCAGTATTCTAAAATAACTTATTTAATTATTTCAGGCAGCACAGTGTTTTGAAAAGGTTTTAAAAGCTCAACCAGATAATTATGAAACAATGAAAATTCTTGGTTCATTATATGCGAACTCGTCGTCGCAATCTAAGAGGGACATTGCTAAAAATCATCTTAGAAAAGTAACAGACCATTACCCAGATGATGTTGAGGCATGGATTGAACTCGCACAAATTTTGGAGCAAAGTGACCTACAGGCTTCTCTGAATGCCTACGGCACTGCAACTCGTATTTTAAATGAAAAAGTCCAAGCCGATATACCACCTGAAATTCTAAATAATGTGGGAGCTCTACAATACAGGTATGTAAATGTGCCTTATTATAAGAGAAAAAGAAAACCAATAATACAACTAAATTCTCAGCTAAAGAAATTAACAAAAAAATAATGCTTTTAGATTGTCCAACCTCGAAGAAGCACGCACAAAAATGATGGAATCTTTGGAACGCTCTCGTGCTGAATCGGTGCACGACCCGAGTTACTACAACTCAATCGCCGTGACGACGACATATAATTTGGCACGTGTCTTCGAAGCTCACTGTCTTTTTGACCGCGCCGAGAAGCTTTACAAAGACGTTCTTAAGGAACATCCTAACTACATCGATTGTTACTTGCGTCTCGGTTGCATGGCCCGAGATAAGGGTCAAATCTACGAAGCGTCTGATTGGTTCAAGGATGCGTTGAGAATTGATAATGAGCATCCAGATGCCTGGTCATTGCTCGGAAATCTTCATTTGGCCAAGCAAGAGTGGGGCCCCGGTCAGAAGAAGTTCGAGCGTATTTTAAAGAATCCAGCGACTAACACTGATACATATTCGTTGATCGCTTTGGGCAATATCTGGCTGCAGACACTGCATCAGAGCAATAAGGATAAGGAGAGGGAGAAAAGACATCAAGATCGAGCGTTAGCAAGTTATAAGCAGGTAAGTTTTTGACATTGAAAACGTTTATTCATTTATTTTATTACATTGATTTCTTACGGATTCTTTTTCACTTTATAGGTATTAAAAATTGACCCCAGAAATATTTGGGCTTCAAACGGAATAGGCTGTGTACTGGCGCATAAAGGTTTCATTAACGAAGCTCGAGATATTTTTGCTCAAGTTCGTGAAGCTACAGCCGAATTTCCAGACGTATGGCTGAACATTGCTCACATTTACGTCGAACAGAAGCAGTATGTCAGTTCTATTCAGATGGTATGTTACTAACTTTTGAGTTAAATAAATAATACAAATATGTCAATATTTTTATTCACAATTTACTTTTCACCGTTACAGTACGAAAATTGTCTTCGTAAATTCTACCTATATCACCATGTGGAAATCCTAGGATACCTGGCGAGAGCCTATTTGAAAGCAGGAAAATTGAAAGAAGCGAAACTAACGCTTTTGAAGGCTCGTCGCGTGGCGCCTCAAGACCCAGTGCTGCTCTATAATCTCGCCTACATTCTGCAACGGTTGGCAACGATGATTCTTAAGGACGAGAAGTCAACGCTAACGACTGTGCTCCAGGCGGTGCGCGAACTTGGATTGTCGCACAAGTACTTCCAGTATCTGGCGGGCCATGATGAGCGTATGATGCAGGCGGCGGAAGTTGAATCGCGCCGTTGTCAAGATCTTTTGTCACAGGCGCAGTACCACGTCGCTCGTGCGAGGAGGCTTGACGAGGAGGAGAAGATGCTTAGAAAGAAGCAGGAGGAGGAAAGGTATGAACGGCTTTTTTATTTCATATTTTATTTGAAAAGATACTTATTTTTTTTTATAAATTATTTGAATAATTTCCTTACTTCTATGCATCCAAACACAAACTTAACAAACTGCTAAAATTCACAGACAAGCCTTCAAACTACGGCAAACGGAAGAAAACCGTAAAATGGAGGAGATGCGTCGCCAGCGGGAGGAGGCGATGCTGCAGAAACGACAAGAATATGTCGAGAAGACGAAAAACGCGCTGCTTTTCAGCGAGATGCCGAACGAAAAGACCGGCAAGAAAAGCAAAAAAGCTCGCGGAGATGGCGAGATTGCGACCGACAGCGACGACTCGGGTGCCGGAGGCGCTGGTGGTGCAGACGGCGACGATGAAGGCGGTGCGTCGCGCGAGAAAAAACAGAGAAAGAAGAAGGGCGAAGGCAAGGAAAAGAAGCCGAGGGGTAAGGGCAAGAGGAAGAAGGACGGCAGAGAAAGCGATGGTGAGTAATAGTTTTTGATTGTTGACAAATTTACAGTTTGAATGGTATATGTGGTTTCGGTTGGTTAACTCATTTTTTTTTGTTTCATTGTAGGCTCAGGCGATGATAAGCCGAAATCTAAACGATCGAAGAAAGGCGCTGCTCCAAAGAAGGAGAAGCCTAGTAAAAAACTCATCAAGGACTACCAAGTGCCAAAGTCGCGAATTATTTCGAAAGAAACGATTTCCACCGATGAGTCGGAGAGCGATAATGAGCGTGAGAAACTTCGAAGCGGGTGAGTTTACTATAAATTGAAATTTTTAGTATTTCTGGTAAAGTGTCCAACATTTAGCTAAATTAACTTATTTTTTCCAGGGACGATAGCGATTCAGGTGCGCCAAAAGGCAAAAGAGTCATCGCCTCGGACTCTGAGGGGTCCAGAGCCTCGCGTTCCAGGTCAGGTTCAAGGTCGCGATCAGGATCGAGATCGAGATCAGGCTCAAGATCGAGATCAGGCTCGAGATCGAGATCAGGCTCGAGAGCCGCGTCTGGATCTAGAGCTGCGTCCAGATCCAGATCCAGTAGATCAAAGTCTAGGTCACGCTCGAAATCAGGATCGAGATCCCAATCCCGATCTAAATCAAGATCACGCTCTAAATCAGGATCTAGATCTAAATCAAGATCTAGATCACGCTCGAAATCAGGATCTAGATCTAAATCACGATCTAGATCACGCTCAAAATCAGGATCCAGATCTCAATCCAGATCTAAATCAAGATCTAGATCACGCTCAAAATCAGGATCTAGATCTCAATCCAGGTCTAAATCAAGATCTAGATCACGCTCAAAATCAGGATCTAGATCCCAATCGAGGTCGAAATCAAGATCTAGGTCGAAGTCCAGATCAAAATCTAGATCGAAGTCTAGATCTAAGTCTCGGTAAGTTAATAAATTCCGTAGCTTTTGATTTATTTCTTTTCTTGACATTCAACTAAACATTTCTGATTTTGTTGCAGATCCAGATCCAGATCGAAATCGGGTTCACCCTAAAATTCATGCCCTTCAACTTTTTTTTTTCGACTCTCGTACGTTGATTCATTGTGGAATCAACATATCACGCATGACACTCATTAATTTCATTTGCATTATTTTACTACTTTATTTTTCTACTTTCCCCTACAAAACAGAGAAAAAGAGAGAGATAAATGTGTATTTTGTACTGAGAAAAACGTGTAAATATGTATGTAAATAATTGTTTGATAAATAAATTGGTATACATAACAAAAAAAAACAAATTTTACCTTTTCTATCGCCTTAAAATAACAATTTTAAGCATTTTCTGTATACGACATCGATTTCAACAAACTAAACAATGACGATGAAAATTATTAATTGATTAATCCATGAATTCTTAATGCTAACGTATGTCAAAACCCTGATGTAGCTCTTACAAGAATAAATGTATCAACATACTGCACTGTTAAAAAAAATCTTTCCCATTCCCAACGTTTATAATAAAAATTAACTACACGCAAGATACCTTCAAAGTATATACGCGCAATGTTAACCACGCGCATCACTAGAAAAGAACATTTTTTTCTGAAATCGATATTCCACCTCTTCAAACTACGTGGCATCGCTCCAATAGCATTCGACAAATCATCCTACCCACAACAGCCACTCTTTTTACCTTCAAAAATCGGTGCATTGTACAACGTCTTATTCGCCTGCTACATCTTAGTAGTCTACATCCTGACATTTCCATTCTACTACCACGAGTCCGCAGAGAAACTGGAATCCGAGCGCCTAATCGACGTGATGCACACAGGGATTGGCTCTCTTACAGCTGTGGTTATCCTGGTGATATTCTGTTTCCGTCAATCTACAACAGCTGAGATCGCTAACCGAATTTACTCTATATCCGAGCAATGTGCTATCCTTACCGACCAAAGGTTTAATGGAATAAGAGCGTTATGGAGAAGTGCGAAAACCGTGCTGTTGGTTAACGTCGTCCTCTGGTTTTCTCTCTTCTGTACGATGAACAGAAGTTCTGCAATATACAGCTTGACATTGCAGCTCTGTAATTTCGTAAGCAACGCGCTCTTGATTCAGTACACTATTGTTGTTAAAATGATCGAGGAATTGTATAACGCTGGTAACGATTCGTTGGTACAAACCATGAAGAATTACACGCAGCTGGCGGACGTGACCATGAGACGAGATGGATTGAGAATTAAGGTGATTGATAAATTATCACGTGTGCAAAAATTACACTGGGAACTGAGTAAACTATGTCAAGATGTGTCGAAGTTCTATTCGCAACCGATGCTCCTTGGTGCTCTGAACATTTTTATGTTACTGGTGCTCGGTGGTTATTACGTAGCGAAACCTCTATTCCTCGGACACAATAGACTGCCTGCTATTACTTACGCTCATACAGTGCTGTATTTGATAATGTTCATCGTTTCGCTCACTGTGTTTGCGAGGTCGATTACTAATACTGTTGAGAAGGTATAACATATTGTTGTTTTTAAGGATCTTTATTGAATGATATTGTAATGGTACATATTTGATTTGATGATTGTAGAGTAGTATGACAGAGGATTTGGTAAATGATTATCTGTACTTAAAAATTTGTAAAGATCCACGGGTTACGATGCAGGTATAATATTATAACGAAATTTTAATTATCAGAGAAATAATTATATATAAGTGTTTATTTTTAGTTAAAGAACTTTTCTCATTACCTGGCTCGAAAGAATGTACAATTCACTGTGTTTGGACTTTTTTCGTTGGACGAATCGATGTTGATGGCGGTATGTGTGTTACTTTTAGTCAATGGAATTAAAAATTGCGTAATGGAAAATAGAATTATTCGATGACATATAATTATATTTAGATTTCAGGTGCAATAACGACCCATCTGATTATACTTTTACAGTTTCAAAAGGGCAATGTCCATTAATGATGTAATATTTAAGATATAAACTTTCTTTAAACTTTATTAATTATATGAATAGTAGTCAATTATAATTTAATAAAATTAAATATTCTTTTATACACACATTGTATGCAGCTGTCCCTTCAATACACTTATACTATATTAATAATTCTATGTCTACGTCAGTCATAGAACGAATATTGATCCTAGACATATAGGATACAATTAATAAATTACCACTCGTTAATCGAGTTCGAGAGGGTGTTTCTTGGATTAAATCGTAATGAAAAGTTTTACGATGATTGGATAAATCAATTAAATTTTGTAGATTTCAGGCAGAATAAACATTTTTTAATAGTTTTACATTTAAAAAAAAACAATATGTCAAGTTATTTAAAGGAGTCCGACACCTTTAAATTATTTAAAAATTATATCTCGTTAATAAATATAAAACTTAGAGTTGATGAGTTGAATGCATTATATTAATTTGCAGTCAAAAATTGTTCAAAACTCTTACTTAATTAGTTTTTGTAGCCCTTTAAGCAGATCTCTCTAGATAAATCTCAATAAAAAAACCTCATTTTTTCGTAATAACTTTTATATAATTCTTTCATTACAATAAATTATAACACATCCAAAATTGCCTTTACATAGTTTTTGGCTTTATTGATTTGTTCAAACAATACTAATTCAGTAGCAGCAGTACTTCAAGTAACAAACCTGTTAATTGATTAAAATCTGCATTTTTTATACTACCAACACACAGCTTACATTAGAATTAATTGAATCCCTTTAACGGTTACAACAATCATTCACTCTATCGTAATATCTACAGCAAAGATCAATCCTTCGAGTTTATATAACTATAAAAGACTAATAATAAAAAAATGTGAAATATATTTATCTAATCATCCCGCGTGTGATACACAACTTTTGTCTTTCAGCAAATCGTGCTTTCACAATGTTTACCACAGAACTAACAAAAAAGCAAAAAATCTTCCTAAAATGTATCTTCTACTTCTTCAAAGTACGTGGAGTTGCTACCTTAACTCTCTCCCCTAACGATTCGCAAAAGGTTCATCACCCTCTTTTCATCGTCTCCAAATGGGGAATCCTCTTCAACCTCCTCTACATCAGCTACATCATCGGTTCGAACATCTTCGTCATCATTTACGTCTACACCACAGACATCTATTCATCGGAACTCATCTTAAAGTTCGACTTCCAAATTGATCTAGTGCACAATGGTATTCAATGTATATCCGCTATCGTCATCCTTACAATCCTCTGTTACCGACAATCAGCGTTTGTCAGGATAGCCAATCGGATCCATGAAATAATAAGATGTACAGCAACGATGACAAATAACAAAGTGTCAAACGTAAATTCAACGTTCTGGAACAACCTTGCCACGTTGTTCCTAGTGAATATAACCTATTGCATTCTGCTGATAAAGACGACATACATGAGCTTCCTGATCTTCGCTGTGTTTTCAATCTCGTTCATGATGTGCCATCTCGTAAGCAATGCTCTCATGATGCAGTACGTTGTTGTACTCTGGACGGTCAAGGAACTCTTCCGTGCATTGAATCGTACCCTGATGGATACCTGTACTAAATCTTTTTCCTCCTGTTCACTAATTGTACAATCCCGACGCACGGAATCCACACAACTGAGTCAAGTTGATTACGTGAAGAAGTTATCCGACTTGCAGGTGTTGTATTCCTTGCTGTGGCAATTGTGCAAGGATATAACAGAGTTATATTCAGCATCGATGCTCATCTGCATCGTCAACACTTTCTGGTTACTGGTGTTCTTTGGCTACGGCTTGTTCAGTTCTATTGTCCTGGGGAACATCGAATTGCATAAATACACGTACTTCAACGTATTCATCTACTCGGCGATGTCATTTGGTTCCTTGGTGGTACTGACCAAGGCTGTTACCAACGTCATCGACGAGGTACAATACGTTTTTTATGTTATAGATGTAGTGAGTGATATATAAGAAGGTGTGTATAAATAATATTTCGTTTCTAAATTATAGAGTAAAAGAACGGAGGAGATAATTAACGATCATTTGTATTTGGAAGCTAATTGTAAAAATCCAGATGTCATGGTTAAGGTAAACATAATGTGAATGATATATAAATATGTTTGAATCTTTATGATTCCTTATTATCTTTTTGTAATGAATTTGCAGTTAAGATGCTTCTCCAATTACTTAGCACGAAAAAATATACGATTCGGCGTGTATGGACTTTTCTCGTTAGATGAATCGTTGTTAATGTCGGTATGTATATAATACATATAAAGTATAATTTAAGTTAGTTTGCTCTGAGCTGAAATAATTCTCTATTTATATTGAATGGAAATTATATTAGGATATGTTTAGGTTGCAGCTACTATAACCACGTATTTGGTGATACTTTTGCAATTTGGAAAAGATAGTAGTACTACTCTAATGGAGAAGAGCAATGATACCAGAACGTAAATTATATGACCATTTGTTCAGTTTATTGATTTGTTTAAGTAATCGTAGTAGCAATATTTCAAGTAACAAATTTACTAGTTGATTAACATCTCCATTTTTAATTCAAACAGCTTTCATTAGGATTAAACGATCTACCTTTGAGTCATTTGCTGTTACTGGAAACGAATATCTACTAAAACTTGATATTTTTCAAAATATTATTTTTCATCAATGTATCATATTTTAATAGAATTCGATTTTTATAAGAAATATTCATTGTACAAAGGTAAAAGTTTGTCAAACACTAATTATTGGTTTTAAAAGGGGTTATTGAATACTATTGACTAAAAAATTAATTGTGTGTTTTTAATCCTGAATACCATCTTAACATTTGAGACATATATAATATGAGTTATCAAAGAAATAATAACAAAGAATTCGAAATGAAATTTGTTGTAACTCTCTTTATTTTTTATAATTATTGTACATCCTCGACAAGATCCTACACAATTGTACATATTTTTGTTTTTGTTTTTTTTTTATCGTAAGCAATTTTATCTCATTACTTGATAACGACGAGTACTGAAATTCGTACGACGAACAACAACATTTTATTTATCTTTTTTTTTCTCTTCTTCGTTTTTTTTTCGCCAAACTTAACAAATTGTTTCGTAATCCCATTATCTCGATGTATATAATTAACTTGACGTGGTGTAGTCGCGTCCACGTTGAAAATAAACATATTTCGCATGTTAAAATAAAAATCTTGAGATATAGAAAAATCACAACTCGTTTATTCCCACCTATATCGTTTACAATATATAATAGACTTTGTCATCATTTTGGGTTCCAGTGATTCACAACATCTCTCTTTTTTTGTTCTTTCTCTCTTTCTCTGCGCGAGTACAGCCATCGACAAATTTACACGCGTAGGTATATATAATTATGTATATATAATATTTATATATAAATATCCATAATAATTAGGTAACAAAAAGTAGCACGCACAAACAATCAAAGCTAAACACCGTTCACAAACATAATTGCCGCAGGCTTACGTGTATACATTATATAATATATTAAAATCGTTCAACAATCATATATATATGTATATAAGTATAGAGTTGCAAAATCGAGCTTCGCAAAAAGACGCGTTACAAATGTTTTTGTTGTATTATTTTTATTTTTTTTTGTTCTCAGTCTGATTACTCCGGCTCATATCGGACACAAAACTAAATATGCACCGTTGTCGTACAACAACGGTGCGTGTATACATACAGATATATTCCCGCGTAAGGAACCAAGCGCACTCTTTTTTTCTCTCTTTCTCTCTCTCTCTCTCTCACTGTTTCTCTATCATAAACCTTAATAGAAGCTTCATTTTTTTATTAGCAAATACTTGTTTAGTCAGCAACAACGACGATCATTTATTTATTTTTTTTTTTCTGTTTTGTTTTTTGTATTGGTTTCTCATTGTCCTCTAAAAATTCAATTGCCACGACGGTAATAAGCCGCGCGCGCGCTCTACACGTATAGTCTGATCGAATTCAGCGTCCCGTCACTAATCTGCGAGACGTATTGGTAAACGATTATGCCTATAGAATAGGGTTTGGCTTAGGATAACAGCTCTATCTCTGACTGAATGTTCGTTCGGGCTTGTTCCTCGAACTTCTCGCGGAATTCCTTTGTGGCGAAGATGTTGGGGATCTGCAGGAAGTTCTGCAATACCTGTGGACGATTAGTATTTTCAATTAGTTTTCAAAGAAAATAACGTTTTTATAAAATTTAAAAACATGTGTTGCGATTTGCCTCGCACTTAATTATAACTATTTTCAATTAAAAAGAAAAGTATAAAAAAATTTCATTTTTCAATTGTTATTTAAAACGCATATTTGTGTGTAAAATTTACGTAACGTATGTGGAACTATATGTAAAACTATGCCAAAGTATACCAAACTGTGCCAAACACCAGCCGCCCCTATGGAAAAAAACAAACGGAGAAAATCGTAAGGAACCATAGGAAACAGTAGTAAACCGTACAAAACCGTACAAAACTGTAGAAAACCGTTCCAATTCGGACATATTTCATTACGGTTTCCTACGTTTTCGTACGATTTCGTACAGTTTTGTACAGTTTCCTACATTTACTACTTTGACATGAAAAATTTGTTATATACACAAAAAATTTACGTATCGTAATAAAATGTATGGAACTACATAAACTCATACGAATCCGTAAATAAATGTACAAATTCAACAAAATGTTTTAATTTTCAGGTACTAATCGAAGAATTTTATGAATCGTAGAAAATCGTAGATAACCGTAAGAAATCGCTGAAAAATGTAAGAAACCGCACAAAACTGTACGAAATATGTCCGAATTGGAACGGTTTTCTACAGTTTTATACGGTTTTGTACGGTTTCTTACGATTCCTACCTTTGTTTTTTTTTCCATACGGGCGGACCTAGGTGTAGATAGGTTTCTGATATTTTGCGCAGATTTAGTTCTGATTAGTATACACTTTGACACACGTTGGTATGGTTTGATATCTTTTCAAGAAACTTTAACAAAATAATTGAACAAATTATTCTCAATTTTTAAAAAATAACAACAATTCTAAACTTTTTTAACCATTTAATCGTATAATAATTTTTAATGGTTGAAAGTTTTTTTTACGTTCAGCTTATACAATTTCAGTATTACTGAACTGTACATTTAAATTATTATTAAAAATAAATTATTCCTTTTTAATATTATCATTTTAATAAATGAATCGTAATTCATACCAAAGTGTCCCGAACTATACCGAATAACCAACTTAAACTTGCTTACAATGGCCGAATATTATATTCGTGTCAAACTCTGCATAACAAAATCTACCTATATACTTGAACATCAAAGTTTGGCACAGTTACACATTTTACAATAGTTTACCATTCACTTAACCACAATCAAGATATATGTAACCAACGTTACCTTGAGCCTAAGCGCAGTGTACATAGGCTCACTGAGGAACGAGTACTCTCCGCGAATCTTCTCACGATACTCGGCGTAACGTTCAGGTTCAGACCCTAGCACTGCCATATCCAAATCAAGCAGATAATGTGCATCTTCAGCTCCGTACTGCCCGTCGATCTTGTGCGCCTCGGTGCTGTGGGTCGTTGCTGCTTGCAACAATGCCTGTGTCTCCGTTAACAGCTCCGAGTCCTATATAATATAATTATAAGTCATGTTATATCGGTTAAACGTGAAGAAAGATGATGAAGAGATTGCTTGGATATAAGAACACTTACCCCGGGTATACCAGCCTCCTCGGCGAACGCGTTCAAGTGGTCCAGGTTCTTGTTCTCACCGTCAAGCGCTTTCGGATCGTACTCGAAGCTATATACATATAACAACGATGACAATATATCCTATATAATAAATTTTATCATCATATATAATATACTCACTTCTGAAAGAACAACGCGAGCATAACAGCCTTAGGATTCTTGAGGCGATCGCGTACTTCTGCATAATGACACAACTTGTCAGCGAGGGAATCGAGGTTGTGATAAGTACGACGTTCCTCAGCGTACGATTCCTGAATCCGAGCGAGCCAGGAATCACAGACACCTTCTGCTAATCCCTCTGTCGCCTCTTTCCAACTGTCCTCAACGGACGCCATTATGTAGATGCGAGAGACTTTTTGGGGTATTATACAAACGCGGAGGTTGGATGCTGCGTTGTGGTGAGAGTATGCGGGTCCTAAAGGGAGGAAGTTTATAATTGAATTATGAGTAACATAAACTCACAAGTTTTGTATAGTCGATGAATTATTATATGTGTAGCTTGTATATAGCTAGGGATTGTGTATAATATAATTGTAGTAGATGGCATGTGCTCGGGATCGATATTGCATGCATTAGATATAATCAAGAGATTTTTTTTTATAAGTAGAGATAATTCAGCTTGTACGTCTGATAAAACTTTGTGTACGAAGGAAAATAATTGACGAACGAACGAACATGCAGTATATTCGTTCTCAACGTAGTAGTAACAAACGTTTTAATTATATAATAACAATAAAAAACAGATCTTGCAGTATTGATTGGAAATGAAATACATAAACGTATGGAAAGAATTTGTATGTAATATTTTGAATTAGTGAAAAATCAACTAAAGATTAGTGAAAATTGCTCGACCGAAACATTAGTGAATATTCACTAATGTTTCGGCGGAGTAATTTTCACTAATGTTTCGGTGGAGTAATTTTCACTAATGTTTCGGTGGAGTAATTTTGACTAATGTTTCGGTGGAGTAATTTTCACTAATGTTTCGGTGGAGTAATTTTCACTAATGTTTCGGTGGAGTAATTTTCACTAATCTTTAGTTGATTTTTCACAAATTCAACTTTAGAAATTATATATACCGTATTTAAGGATAAATATTCCTATATGTAAATTTAAAGAAGGCACTAGAAATTAGTTTTTTGTTCGAATTTTTCAAATATTTCATAATGTTTTATGTTCAAAAAAAGTAGGTTGAGGACCACTGGACGTCATGAACTACTTTAACAGAAATTTCAATAAAAATTGTAAAATCAAGACTCGAATTAGCATTACGATGAATCATGGTAATAGTCCTAGGTTATGTATGTGTTTACTGGATGTAATTACAGAATCTGTTGTTTGGATTATTCACAATTTATAAAGCTATTTATTGAATATTTAATAAAAAATCAGAAATGTTAAATTACAAAGTAAACGTTCTTTGGATTTTTTACGAAATGTATGAATCATCATCGTAATAGTGATACGTATATAAGGTAACTTGACGACAGAAATTACACAATCAAATGAAGGTAATATATCGTTATTATTACTTAAATACTCTTTAAAAATGCATAATATATATTTCGGATTACCATAAATAACTATAACGCGTTAAAGAATCATCCCTCAGTTACAACAACACGAAAATCTACTCACAATATCACCAAACACCATGACCAGCATTACCACTTTTACATCGACTACTAAAAAGAAACTCCCATAAGACAAAACCTCTATATTATACAACTATACCATTGTATCTTCGATCGCAGAGACCCGCGCGTGCATATTATACCATCAAACTTTAATTCACAGCACAATAAAAGATTCACGATATCTCATATATACGGGCAAAACCCACCCCCTTATAACACACCCACGTATACACTTTCACACATAATCGCACGCGTCTAGATATATTATATATCATACTTACAGTTACAATGTACACTCGAGGATGATCCAAAAATATAGGAATTTAGCAGGTCGAGAAGAAGACCCTCGTAGAGTCAGCAGGAGGATACAGAGGAACAGTAGAAATAGTAGCACCACGTCATCGTCCTCATCGCAACTCTATACAGGGCGAGTCCGTTCGACTATATAAGCAAGGGCTTCTCTGATACCAGCCACCCCCCACGAAGAATATTGATCGACGATGTGCGCGCGCATATCAAAAGTCAGCTAGGAGATTCGCGAGACGCGCGTGTATTATATGCTGTGCTAGCGGCGCGGGTTGGTGCGGAGGTTTAAAGGTTTATTTTGTTAAAAGAGAGAGAGAGAGAGGTTACGTGATTTTATTATAATTTTAATTATAAATACTATAAAAATATTTAAAAAAAAAAAAAAAACAATCGCTTTCTCTATCTACAAGCTATTATACTTTTTAGACGGGGCGGGCGATCGAACGGGCGATGGCAAGAAATCTTTATAGTTCTTCTAGAAACAAAAAAGAAAATCACATGTTTAAGTATATTATTCGTATAACAAAAAAAATCTATACCAAACTTACAGCATTCCAATCAGGCGTACCCCAAAACAATCTATCGCAACGGTCAGCGAATTCATCGTCATCGCTATGATCCACCGTCGTTGCTTTTACCTCCGTAACGGTGAGTGTTTGGTCCCGGTCAAGTGGACCATGAATTGTACCAGGATAATAAGCCATAGACGCTGCTACCTTTTGCCGTTTGCTAGCTGGCCAATCCATTGTTAATGGCTCGTCGCGCATCATCGACGCGATCTCGATCGCTTTGCCACGTGCGCAGATTTTCTTGTACTTTAGCTATGTGTATGTATATAGAATGGTTTATTTTTAGTTGAAAATATATATATATATATATATGGGCAGTTCTCAGGTGAATCAGGGGGTCAAATTTTTTTTTTCTTTTAAAATCACCTAAATCGCTTTTTAACCATCCCATATGTTATCCTGAATTTTTTCAGATTCTTTTCACTTCTAGTTTTTTGGTGGCAGAGGGTCAAAGTTGGTGATTTTAGCAAAAAAATCCGTTCATATTGCTAAAATTACATCACTAAATTCAGAATTTTGATTAATTTTTAGCTCAAAAACGAAGCAAAATTTCGAAATATCTTACA
>JAWWEQ010047462.1:0-16256 GCA_035583055.1 Torymus tubicola | reverse complement strand
ATCACTAATGAGATAACACACAAATAAATTTTTCACGCGTAACGCTTATACATAGTGATATAACAATGATATAACCGACGATATAAACATGTTTTCTAAAAAAAAAAGTCATTTTTCTAAAAACTATATTTTTCAGTAAAAACTGCATAACTCGGGCATTTTTTATTATTTTTGAAAGTAACATATAGACCATGAAAGAGGGCTCAAAACTGAGTGAAATTATGTGTTACACGTTACAAAGCTTAAAAAAACTGGTGAAGCAGTAGCTATTTGAAAATTACATTGAAAAAATTTTTTTTTTAAGTAAGAATTTTCTCGGAATTTTTCGGTATCGCTGAATGCATGCAATTTTAATAAAACAAAAAAATACGTGTCAAATAATTTTTGGAGAAGAACATGAACACTTTTATCCCTAAATGATCGGTGATATAGGCATAAGCGGACCACCTGATTTGAGATGGATTCGGCCTCATGTAAAAATAGCAGTATTCTAAAACATTGAAAAAGGAGAAAATTCACTCCGATCTGGCAAAAAAACATTTGCAAGATAAATCATATTTATATTCTCCATATTTTTTCAGGTGATTAAATCCAGATAAACTCGGACATCTTCGCCAAAGAAAAGAGACAAATTCAGAATTCCCGTAATTCATCCTTTCAGTAAAGATTCAACGCACAACAACCCCAGTTTAATTCACTCCCGATAAAAAAATTCGCGGCTGAATTATTTATTTCCCGACGTTTCATTCCCACACCTCTTAATCTCACGCTCCTCTCAAATACGGGGGAGGGGGGGGGGGGCGAAAAGGATTCACGTCGCGTCGACGCGACTCTTTTTTGTGTCCTCGTTTATACGGGAGGACTAATTTTCGCGCGTATTGTGAGTACAACTGCGCCTTTTTCAGGGACGAATGTTATATTTGCGATGCGTCAGGTACTATGCGGTAGCATTTCCATGAGATATAATCTGAATAGCTTTTCGTCTGGTTTTATCGCTATACGACGGATAATTGATGTTTTACATAAAAAAATATGAATAAAATAAAAATAAAGTGAAAGATTTACGCGTTTTGTATTATTAATGCTTAAAAAGTGAATTATGCATTATTTTACTGGGCGAATTGCGAGAATTGGCAACGATTTTTCATGCGATTGAACATTTCCGCTCTACGTACTAATTCGTCGATTTCCTTTGTCCTCCAGTGAAATTCACTTTATATTGTCATTTTTTTTTTTTAACATTCGTTCTAAATTATTATACAAATATACCGAACATTGTACCAAATTTTGTGAATTTCGAATATCATATGTATTACAAAATTGTGTAATTTTATATAAAATGTCAGTGTACATTCGCGACTGCATTTACAATATTGTATATTTAATGAATTCACCATGCGTACTGGGTGCGTATTTTATTTTTATTTCCGAATCGTTAAGCTTAAAATCCATTCGACAAAAAGGTTATGGGAAATAGTATAATTTAAAATATTTTCAATGTAAGAAAGGTGGGACTGTGCCGAGTGTATTTTTCAATCATTAAGAAGTTAAATAAAATATATTAACAAATGAAAAACACACTTCCAGATGAATGAGCGAACGTGCTCTGTGAATATCCGTATTTATTTGCGGTAGCCATAACCAATACTTCATTAAAATGTATACGTTTAAAGTATGGAAAATGTATAATATATTCTTTTTATAGAATTTCATTAAATTGAAAGTGCACAGAGAAATTTGAATAAAATTATTATAATATTTTATTCATTTATTTTGTAGTATTAATAAAATATTTTACTGAAAGCGAATCCCAGATAATTTCAACTTTTCAGAAACAGCAAACATTTTGCTTATACGAAACACATGATTAAACCAAAAAAGAAAATGTTCTTTTTCAATAGAGAAATAAAAAAAGTCCATTTTTTTTACAAAAAATTACAAAGAGCGATAAAAATAGTTATTTTAAGGTTTCTTATGTGGTTTTCGATCTCAAAAATAGTTAAATAATATCGTTATCAAATTTTTAAAGCTTTTTCTTCATAACCAAAGCTTTATTTTAAATTCTAATGGATGAATAAGTTGCAAAAAGTACGCCAACTATAAGAGTTTTTATTTTGAAACCTTTTCCCTTATTCGAGGAATAAAAAGTTAAGCTCTTTTAAATCCTGGCTAACTTTTCATAGCACGCATCAATCTATTAGAACTTAAACTGATACTTTTATTATGAAAAAAGCTCTAAAAATTTGACAATTATAATAGTGAGTGACTTTAATTCTACATTTTTAAAAATCTAAAATTTTGCAGTTTCCAAAATGCTAAAAGTTTCTGGAATTTGCTCATGCATGAATAATATTTCTATACAAAAAAACCATAAACCTTATAAAATGATGAATAAAGATACGTTTAATACTGAAACAATATACTTACTATACGTACCCAAGTAAAGTGTTCTAAGTATCAAAGTATCTGATAATCATTAAACTAATATAAATTTATTCGCAATAACTTCAGCTCTCGGCAAATCAGTCAGTCGATATACATTAGAATTAATTCCTACAACCCGCTCAACCCGCTTAACATATACGATCGTATACCCAAACCGAAAAATAACCTTCGCAGACGTCTCCTTCCCACAGTGATAAATAATCCCGCAAGCCATTAAACGATCGAATCTCTCGTCATACCCCCGACAAATTACCATCCCCTCTTCAGTCGGGATACACATCTCCCCTCCCCCTTTTCCCCCGTCAAACCAAACAGGCGTATACAGCCCCATAAACCGAACGATCACGACGACCACCAGCGCTCAAAACTACCGGTGCGCGACTTTTCCGCAATTTTGAAATATTTAAACGTACTACACTATAGTTCTGTGTGTCCTACCCCTGTGTATATGATTCAACCACTCTCCCTTCTCTCTTTGCCTCCCCCTCTTGCATATACATATACACATACACAACCACACACACTCACACGCGACCGCAATCCCCTTTCGCGCAATAAAATCCGGCGGCGCTCGTAATTCGAGACTCGCCGAGATAAATCCCGCATCCTCCCTCTCTTGCTTTGGCTGTACAGGCAAAAAGGGGACACGCCGCCGCGACGACGATCGAACGAACCACCGCGGCCTTATTTTTCACCGCGGCCACCAGTGCCACGAGAGAAGAGAGAGAGAGAGAGAGGACGTACGTAACGTCGTAAAATTCGCGGCCACGCGCGCGTATGCGAAAACGAGCCGCTGCCGCTGCCACCGCTGCGAGCAAGCTAGCGATCAATAATCGAGGGAAGAGAACAGAGAGAAAGAGAGAAACTATATACTGGCTACTGTACTCTGGACTCTTTCTCTCTTCGATAAATCGCGTCGGCCGCACTCGCGCGTATATATACTTTTTCTCGTTATATAGGCGAGAGATGGGGGAGGTGGAAAAAGCGCGTGAAGGATGAGGATTTGTCTCGTTCGCGCGCGCGCGCACGCGCTATTTATATATATATATAGTAGTAGTAGGGTAGTAGTGTAGCAGTTGTGTAGCGGTCGGTAGCAGTTCGTATATAACTTCTTTCGCGAGCTGTGTGCCGAGAGACAGAGTGGGAGAAAAACGCGTGCGAGGTTCCGACTGCAATAGGGAATTTATAGGAAAGTGGAAAATTGAAATTTAGTCGGCTGTGCATGTCGATACGTCGAATTCTTTATGTACGTGGGAGAGGGTTACTTTTTTTTGGCATTTCTGGTTGGCGAACTCGGCAGAGAATTGTAGGAATTTGCTGGGATGAGAGAAAGTGAAATGTCGATGATAAAGTATGATTAAGTAAGATCTTGTAGTTTTTAAAGAAGTTGTTTAATTTACGAAATTGCTTTTGATGAACCTTTTTATTTTGAAATAACTGTCAACAGAAATGTCTTTGTTTTAGTATGGTAAACAAAAAAAAAAAATAACAATTGTAAACGTAATCAATTTTTTTGTTTTACAGGTTTTGTTATTGCCTACAGTTCGTCCATTAACAATATTACTGCAATAACTATTTCTTTCGCCTGTCATAGTAAAATAAATAATGTTATACAATATGAAAAAATAAAAATTCAACAATAATAATGAATGCATTAAAAATATTTGCAATGCAAACATATCATCCAAACATTGTTAAACGAGGAACATTAAATATATTCGGTTGTCTTTTGTTTTTTTATTTATAACATTCTGATTACAATCGCAATGATTTCTCACTATATATATACATTCGTTTTATCGAAAGTCCATTCCGAATCCCAAGCATTTTATTTAAGAGCTCGAATAAATTCGCGCGCGCGCTTGAGCTCAGTGGAGCGCGAGAGGGCGGCATTTATCTGGGCGCAATGCATAATGTAGTATCAAACTCGGAAAAATGTAAATCGCGGCATTAAAGCGGCCTTAATTAAACGCTTCGCCGTTTCGTATATACTGTGGAAGGAAATCGCCTGACACTCCGTGCGCGTTCTCCCGCTCCTCTACTTCGTATCTTTCATTCGAAATCCGCGAGTTATATACGACTGATATTTCGAGCTTAATGAACGGAATATAATAATGGTAGAGTAGGTCGAATGGGACGATCGTTGTGTCACTCGTTTTTCAACGCTATATTGAGATAACGACTGTACGATATTGGTCTGTAATATAAGTAATATATATATTCTTTTCGCGTTTTACTTATATGAAATTCTGACAACAATATAGCGAGATTTATGGGCGCAAAGTGTGAGTTTAGGTCTGGGATAAGAATTCAGTTTAATTTGAAAAAAACTGTGTAAAAAAATGTAAATAAAGAAATTCTTCTATATAATGTTGGTAGCACGCATATATATCATAATAAAAGTGACGAACAGAACAAAATCTACTTTTACTTTCTCAGCTATAATGCTTAATCCAATTTTTCGCATACCATCTGGCTCAACCCTACTGAGAAACATTTTTCCTTCCAACACTCTTCCTACGTTCAAAGATCGATTGATTTTTCTCTTCTACCTCGATATTTTAAAAACAATGCATCACCCAAGCCAGCAAATATACAGAAACAAAAGGGCGCGCGCGCACGCTCGGTAAATTAATCCCATACCTTGCTTTCATCCAGGTAGGTATTTTTATATATATATATATATATATATATATATATATACTATAGTTCTTCGATGGAAATATGTTACACGGTGAAATTCTGCGTATACGGCCTTTGCCGAAAAAATGTTTCATCCTGCCACTCGCGGTGCACACACATACATATACGTATTTTCGCGTGCAGTATGTATATATATAGACCCATGTGCATGTACGTATGTATATGTATATATAGTGCTGGAGCAATTTTATTCCCCGATTGTTTTGCGCTCATGCGCGAGGTAAAACAAAATAGGGAGAAGGCGGATTGGGTCTCTCTAGCTCGCACCCTTTGTTGTGTTTTTCCTCGTCGATCAATCGTCCCCCGCAGAACCAATTTCAATCGACCGTGTGCGCAAAACTCGCACGTTGCAGGTGAGTTCAAAGAGAAAGGTTCACGTTTTTTTTACAACCGTATGCGTTTGGTGACAATTTTGTTTTCTTTTTTTTTGTAAAGTTTAACTGGTGTAATGAGTTCGGTTGGCCGGTCGACTGGTCGATGGGACTATGAGGGTTTCGAGAGGTTTCAATTTTTTTGAGGTGGGATAGGGATAGAGAAGTGAGTGCACGCAAGTTCATATACCGGACGTTTTCAATATTTCGGTGTATAGTTTTTTTTCGCACTTCGTTCGTGCGATATAGCAAGCGGAACGGAAGTTCAGGCTAGTTACATCGATTGCTTGAAACTTTGAAAATTTATTACAATATGATTTTGCAGATTTTGGAGTAAGCTCATTAGATTAGGTATTGACAAATTTATGTTAATAATAAATTTCAATAAACTTATTAAAATTCTTATAAGTGAGCAAATGAATATTTCTAACCAAGTGCATAGTCGATTATTTAGCGGTTGGATTGTACCATAGATATGCGTAGTTGGCGCTCAAATATGACATCTTGGCTTATAAGCTAAGATATAACAGCTATCGCTATTTGCTTTGGCTCGCGTTATATATCGCGAGCAAACTTCTCAAAGCTTTGATAATATATTTGGAAAAGGCATTTTCTCAAAGTAAAATTACTTGAAACTTGATTATTTTAACTAGAAAGTGTTTCTTCAAATATATCAACTTTTATTATTATTTATTATAAAAATTATCGTAGTACACAAGATATTTGCGCAATTTCGTGATACCACAAAACGATATCTACATCATTGGTTTGCTTAAGGAACTACACGATCCTGCCATAAGCTTCAAACTTCATCGTATAGTAGATCACACTTCAACCCTTCCAGTACCAGAAATTTTACTTAAAATTAATTATATCAAAAGCTCAAGAATAACTTAGTCTAAAATTCTGCAACAGCACCGTTCAACTTTCTTTCCTACTCACATTCCGCCGCAACTTTTTAATTACATTCAAGAAAACTCGCTAATCAGTTTAACCGCCAAATTCAGATGGTCGCTAGGACTGAATAATTTTGCGCGCCCAGCAAGCCACAATTACCTTGTTTTCTCTCTTAAAAAAAAACAATAAAAAGCTGCGTTTGAAGGAGAAAAAAAATATCATTCATAAAACATTTCATTCAACAACTTGAATGCCTAGTAGACCCGGTCGCCCTTCTTAATTTAGCTCACCACGCGACCCGACCCGCACGCGTAACGCATTCCGCATTCATCTACGTGGCATCTCCCTGGCGACAAGGAAAAAAAGATGCCCACGTAACGTGCCTCTCAAAAACTAAAAACTTTTCTAAGAAACGCCTCGTCGCATATTTCGCATGCACATATATTATTTAATTAAGGTGAAAAGTATTTTTTTTAATCCAAAAACAAAAAGATTCATATACGCGCGAATGTAAAATTACACTCCACGGGATATTATTAAACGTTCTGACATGTATTATTATATATACTTTGTATACAACAGCACGATTTTTCACACATAAACATATCTGGCACGTCTCTCGGTCGGTATCTCAGCTTTAAGTAGTTTTATCCGATATCGGCGAGGCGCGCGTGCGCGCATACACGCAAGCGAGCAAAAGAACATATTTAAGCGCAAGCGAGGGATGTTGGCTCTTGAGCGAGAAAAAAAGAAGAAGAGAGAGAGAGAGAGAGCACGAAGATATGAGGGAAAATTATGTTGGCAGAATACTTCTTTTGCTTTCGGTGTACTTAACTTATGTTGGGAATTAAATTTTCTGAACCTTTTTTTAATGGTTTCTAAAAAGTGTGTCATTCCGGTATGTGTATATAGTATGTACATAGTACGTCAGTTTTCATAGCAGCAAGTATGTTAATATGTTTTTAATAAAATTTTGTAATAGAATAGAATTTTTACTAATGCAGTTATAATGTCATATTGCATGGTACGCATATTTATTAATTAAAGAAAACGTGATGGTAGGATGTTGTAAAACATTTAAAGAAGCAATGCGATTGGATGATGGTTTAATATCCGGTCTGAATATAGCGTCAAAATTAAAAGTGTTCTCTTATATAAAATTAATATTTTGATACAGAAATTAATTAAATAATTTATATGTGTATTTAAATCAGTAAAATAATCATTAAATTATTTAATATCCCAATTGATTACAATTTTGTATCTAATAATTTAATTACAAAATAAATGTTGTTCAGATTCGTTTCCTAGCTTCATAATTTAGAATTCAAATCTGTTATTTAATATAAATAGTATACTGTGCTTTTTGAAAGATAATGTTAATAAAAAGTACAGTAATAAAATCTAAAATGCTTGTCGATTTCGTTTTCATAAAAAAAGTAAAGCACGCGCAGTATGCATGGGTATAACTAGTGTTATTAAAATTTCCGATAGTTAAATAACGTAAAACAAGAACTTATATATAGAGAATAAACTCCGTAATAAAATTCCAGTGTCAGTAGCATACATGGATAGTATAGTCAAACCCGTCAATGTTACAAGCTTTTAAATTTAGAAATGAAAACAATTAAAAATTTCAATTTACCTATAGTACACACTAGACTCAGGAAATCCTAACAATGAAAACATTTTTCACAAAGGTATTGAAGATATATAAGCAGTAATTTTCCCTTTTTTAATATTTTTTCTTAAATAATTACAAATTTTCGTGTGAAATTATTCCTTTGCTTGTGAAAATCTATTTGATTCAGGTTCAACGAAACAGTGAAAACTGAATTAATATTTCTCGTTAATATTTCATTTTCCCAAACTTTTTTAAAGTAAATATTTTATAATTCGCAAACACCTATAATGCATAATTATATTCAATTATAAATACAAATGTCAAACAACGAACAGGGTAGAAAGTGCACTCAAAAACAATAACCAAATGCAATTATTGCATATAAATGTATAAATCGATGAAGCTAAAGTTAATTGATAGAATTTCGATAACAATTGATACACCGCTATTAATAATAATATATGAAATATACATTAAATAAATAATATCTTATTCGTTTAAATTTTCATTTACATCAGCAGCATCACATCAATCGCGCAAACGTCGCAGTGAGGGAAGTATTTTCGTTAGTTGTACACAAATTAAATATTTATATAAATTTATTATATTAAAATATTATAATTTAACGTAAAAACAATAAAACAATAAACGTATTAATAATGTTATTCTAACATTTTACGTAATGACAATATAACGAATTCCCCGTAAAAACTTTCAAATGAATGTTTGGCAATTGCGCACACGCTTCGTTATATTTTGAAAAGCGTAAAAACAAAAATTAGTTTACCTGAACTCTGCCATCGCTCGTCGTAGAAAGCTATATCTTCGGGCGACTCGGTCGTGTGCGCGCGATATCGTGCGCTGTTTCCTCTCTCTCTCTCACACACACAATTTTCGTAAGATATTTTTCTTCCATTAAACGTAGTCATAAAATAGTTTTCCACCCAATACCGTCGGCGGAATTTTCAGAGCGCGCGCGCGCACACACGGAAAGCTGAGCTTTAATATATATACCTAATAAAGTTTCCATTCCGCGCTTTTATTATTTCAACGAAACACTCGCGCGTGCTTGTTTCTTACGGCCCGGTCGCGCCGTCGACCAGCCAATTCAATTTTCGACCTTTTTAAATGTGTACGCCTCGTAAAGACTTCGTTAGATAGCCGAGGCTGCCTCTCGACTTTACGGGCGTGCGCGCGCGCACAGTGGGTGGACCACCGTTCGGTCCAATAAAAAGTGCTGAAGGTAAATAGAGAAAATTCAAGGTAAATAATGTGCGAGGTGGATATAGGCGTAATTAGAAAATAATTAGAAATTTATTGACCGCCTATATTACCTGAGAATGAACAAAAGAAGCGAGATAAAGAGAGAGGCTATATTCGATCTTATGGTTATATGGACATTTGCATTGTTTGTATACTTTTGATTGATCAAGAGAATGAGATTATAGTTTTCTTTGATTACAATGGTTATGGTTCCTCTTCTAATAGAAATTTCTTTCTAAGTGCGTTTTAAAATGTATATGGATTGAGGGTATGGTAAATTCTAGTGATTATTTAGTAAAAGAAATAGTAATTATGTGTTGTAATCCATTATGAAATATTGACATTACTTTTCTCTGTAACGTTGCTTCAGAAAGGATTTCGTATACATTTATTTACTGTTAATCAAAACGTTGTTTTATCAAGTAAAAACTACAAAATTGTTTACAAAAATAAATACTTCTCTTATATCAGAATGATACTATGTAAATTTTTCTTTTTTAAATACAAGGATGAAAGTAAAAACAAATATTTTTTAACGTAATAACTTTTATTATGAGATCATACGCATAAAAGTTTATTTTTCCCGAAAAAACATTTACACTGACCGTGCGTCGTGACTGATATATTGGTCGTAAATTATTAACAATTAATATATCTTTTAAAATTATAAGTATTATTATTTAATATATATAATTAAAAAATTTTTATAATACATTAGCTGCAAGAAAGTATTAAAAAAACTAAATAATCGCATTCATCTGCATATTTCACTTTACTTAAAACGCTAACCTCTTGCTGTCTACTTAAAATTTTTATTAAGTTATTGATGTAGGGAATTAATATTTATCCTATACATTTTTCACGTAAAATTTTTGCAAAATAAAATCTTGTAAATAAATTAGAATTGTATTTACAAATATTGTTCGTAAAAAAAATGTTTTAGTTAGTTTAAAAATTGATCGTTTCAAATTTTGTACTTATGATACTTTTGTTCTTTACAATGGATTCAGCTCAAAATAGGATCACCAAATATCTTTCAACAAGTATGTCATCTTTCTGATTCCTGAAAATTTCGTGAAAATACTCAAGTAACTCTATTAGTTGTACATCTTCGGGAACACTTCAAATAAAGTAGTTTTGTGGTAGGAAAATAGCTTTTATATCAAACAATTTTAGAATTGAAACTGCATTATGATTTCGGTCTAGTGAGAAGCAGTCTTATACTTAAAATAGAACTAGCAAGGAAAATAAACCGATGTATTGTCATCAGCTAAATTGTAACTCATCAGTTATTGCTACTAAAACTATGATATAATACAAACGACTTTATTTCACCAGAATAATTATTTCCAGTATAATCAACCATTTGATGAACAACACGTAAACATACAAAAAAAAGCTAATTCTGAACCCAGTTGATTTAACTTGGAAACGACAGCTTAATTAAAGTATTATGATTCCAGCTGTCCCGAGGACCAATGGTCTCTACAAAACTATAAATTGACCAACAGTCAAACCTACAATATTTCTTTGAAAACTCTCCACCCATAATAAAATCACTATCCGACAAATAACGTAGCGAAAAATCTCTGCTAAAGCGATCAAAAAGCTCTTATACCTTCACCACCACGCTCCGACAAAAAAAAACACACACACACATCAGTGCGCGCAACCCGCATTGCTACCGGCGTCAGCATGACTGTACCTCTCTTCTCGAAAAGCCAAAGATAACGACGCGTACCCCAACGGCTGTAGTATAGTGGCAACAGGACGCATGTATATATATATATATACGCGTAATCGGGCTCAGGGCGCGGACAATCAAAATTCAGCGGCACGCCTAGATATATGTATATATATATATGAGCCAGGCGCGTGAAATTTCGGCGTGCACTCGCTCTTCTCTCGTCCGCGAATTATGGAAATTTCGGGCTTCCGATTACCGCAGCGGTAATTTGCCGGAATTTGCCCCCCGTCGTTTTATCTCTCTCCCTCGCTCTCTCTCTCTCTCTCTCTCTCTCTCTGTCTCTCGGCGCTACGCTTGCCTCTTTCCTTCCGTCGAACCCTTCGGCGGCGTCACGGGGATGCTTAATCTACTAGTTTCTTTCTTTGCCCATGCTGTCGGGGTTAATTTACTTTGACGAAGGAATTCTTGTTTCTTTGTAGGAAAGGGAAGGAGGAGAGTTTTTATGTGAGGATATCGTGGCGTGTGGCTTTGTTTTTCACGGAAGCAATGTATGTATATATATACGCGAGAGAGATTAATGTAGAAGTTGAGCGCTCGTAATGCGGCACTGTGTCGATACGGACGCGTGGCTAGTCGATGTATACAGCTGTTTGCCAGATTGGCAAGGGCGTTGCTCCATTCTCGCGTCGGCGTTCTATCCTTCCGTGTGTATACCCATTTTCTTATCTTATTGGGTCGAATGAAGCTTAATTTCTTCGTGTACTGAAATGACTTTTAATATAGTGGCATCTAAATTATATATCTTTCATTTTGTTTAGTCAATCGGTAGAAATAATACGAGGATTCGTCAGAACGAAAATAATTTATCACGGTATCGTAAATCATATTATATATCTTTGAAATTGTAGTAATAAACGAAAAAATTCCCTCGGAATGTCGTCTTCTTATCCAACAATAACTACTACTACACAATGAAGTTATTTCCTCATATCGGATATAATCTGAATTCCATCGTTACGCAGCGATAATAAATTACAGAGACTAACGCGTACGATCAAATAAATTCGCTATAAAACGTCTTTCATAAAAAAAAAAGAAACCCACGTTCTACCCCTACCTCACAGTTGCTGCATACCAAAGAAACCGTCATCCTACCTCACCACACGTCTCACCGAATCTCCAAGCCCCTCCTTTCATTAAATCAAACCTCGCGTCGCATTCGCGTCTACTCGTCTCCTCTCTCTCTCCCTCTCTCTCTCTCTCTCTCTCTCATCTCACGCTGAACCGACGCGTTAAAAACGTCGAAATCAAATGACCAACCCCTCGTTAACCGTTAACTCAATAAACTCCCCTAACGAACTTTCGCGCACGCGACTGGAATTCTCACTGTTTTCCCCCTTTGAAAAATTTATACCTCCTCTCGTATACCCCTCATCTTCGAAAACGACGACGACGACGACGAATTCTCGCAATTCTTCGTTCAATTTTAAGACAGAAAACGAGGGGGAATCGTTCTTATGGGCTTTTAAAGACGCTGCTTTCACGGACTCGTAGAAGACAAAAGTTGTGTCTGCTGCAGAATATTCGACTTGCGACGTTTGGTGTGTACATGTATTATATATGTGAGTCTATGTGTGCGCGACATTTGACGAGCGAAAAATTAGTTCCACTTTATATTCCGTCTCGCGTCTCTCTCTCTCTCTCTCTTTCGACTACTTCACCCACGCGCACGCGGAAGGCCGCACACAGGGTATATATAATACCACCAGACGGTCACACGCACGCGTATGCACTTAATCAAATAAACTAATCCATCAATCACACGCTCATTCGATTTGCCCCCGATTTTCCCTATTTCTCTCACCCGCGCTCTTTACCCCACGTTCCTTTCCGTGCTATATAACTCCATCTAACTCTATCTCTCGTTTATCTCTTTTCTTGTTCCGACACTGATTTGCCGGCTTTTCCATTATACGCCACTGTCTTTTTCCCAGGAACAAACTATATATACGCCTACATTGTATTACATATATATATATATAGAGTTGTTATTCCATCGTGTTATTTTTTTTCTCTTCTATTACTCGCTCGTCTGATTATCCCCCGCGTATTATAACCATTTTCGTGTCCCTCGACACGGTGTCGCTCTGTCTCACGTTAGAGTTTTTACGTGAGTGGAGGAAGAGGGGACGAGAGAGAGAGAGAGAGAGAGAAAAGGAGGGAAAGAGCTGACGTGGGGTTGGTGCCAGGAACTCGTCAGATTTCTTAGTACGGCAATTTACAGCGAGTGATAAGAAAAGTCAACATGACGTAATGGCGAGTGAAAGGGAGTGTTTTACTCGTTTCGCCTGGTTCTTGCGACTCGTGTACATGTAATTTTGTGAGAAAAAGGATCAGGAAGCTTGGCTCGTAATGGAAATCTATTTTGGGGGGAAAAAGACTTTGATGTTTCTTGGTAAGATATATTTATAATATAAACTTTTGGCGTCAAGCAATACGTTGTAATATAAGCCACGTGTATAATAAAAAATAACGTTTTCCTATAAATGACGTAACACGTTACGTTAATAAATCGAATGTTATATTTACATAAACAGATATTAAATTACTGTATGTATTGAAATACTTTAAAGGTATTAAATATTTAACATATTACTTTATATTATAATATCATGCTTTGTGGAAAAGTGAATTGAAATATATGTTCAAATGATGTGGAGAGATGTTTACACAAATAAATAATTTTTTTAATTTCGAATATTGCTTTAACGTAAAAATCATAATAAAATATATAATAATTATTAAATTGAATGGAAATATAGAACATTACAGAATGATATGTGAAAATGTCATGTTTGAAAGCCACCCTCTGGATTTCAGATTTATTCAAACGAAATTTAATACATAAATTAATTAGTAACGAGTGAATGTTTATATAAGCCATTATTCATTCACATTTACTTAAAACTACCAAAACTTTGTGTTTTATCGTTATTGCATATTTCAAAATTAAATATTTCAGCAACACAAAACAGTATGTAACAGTAAAGTTTTCTTTTATTTCGATACTAAAATTTTTATTTATCTTTTTTAATATAAAATTCAATATGTTCAGTTGATATTTTAACGTTTCGGACAAAAATTCTTTTTTGATTTATTATTGCAAAAGGTAAAAACTCGAGCAATATAGATAAAACAGACGAAATACCAAAGCGAATCATTAACAACTAATTACAGTTAATCATCAACTCAGCTATAAAACCTACTCAAGCAATCTAAAGACCGCCCGATATTCATTCACCTGTGTATTCGCATCCATAAATTACCTCTTTACAACCGCATTATGTATCCTCATCATACCCTTTTCCGCAAATCACTTCAAATCTGCGAACGCCATTAAAACACCATGCATCACGTCAGCACTGACATTGCCGTCTCCTTTCAATTACCAATTAAAAATCGCGCCTCAGCAGCAGCAGCCCCGAGACGCTCGCCGCCAATTGAACCAACTCTACCCCACACTCTTCTCTTTTTCCCTCTCTCTCTCTCTCTCTCTTTCTCTCTCTCCCACCGCGGTAATTAAAAAGTCATCCCTCGCTCGCGCGCTCGAAATCCCCCAAGGTAAAAACTTTCCCCCCGCTTTTAATCTGCCGCTGTCTCGCCTCGACATCGGTATATACACACATATATGTATATATTCAGCGTCTACCGCTATATATATAGTATATATATACCATCGATACACAGGTGTATGCGTTTCAGCACACCATACCACCACGTCGTGCTCATTACGCACGCGCGTTATTTCAGTAAATATGAGAGCTCATATAAGCTCGCATGCGTAGCGATATATATCGGCTTCTTTCTTTCTTTTTTTTTCTTCATTTTATTGCGCAAGCGAGCGAGCGAGCGAGCGAGCGACTGGAAAGTGCCACTCGAGTCTGTTTTAATAGATTTAGCGTCGGCTCGCGGAAAGCTTGAGAGCGCGAGCTTTATATTTTCCGTGGGTGCGCGCACTCCGGTGTCGGAGAGGTATAGTCTGTATACTATATATAGTGTACAGTGCCAGGGGCTGGCGCAGTCGCTCGGTTTATGGTTAGCCAGAGGTCGAGAGGAGTCTTGGGGGAAGGGGAGGGGAGAAAGAGTAATAGAGTTTTTCGAAATATAGTGGCTCACTCCTCTCCTCTGCTCGAACAGAGAGGATTCTCTCTCTCACGTGGTTTTTTAATCGAGGTGGCAGCGCACAGGTTGCCTGCGGAATTTTTCGGCTGCTCAGCTTTTGTATAAGAGTAACTTTAGGAAGTGTATATATGGGAGGGAGGGTGAGATGCGGGCAGCTTTTGAAAGCTGGAATTTTTCAAGAGACCTCTCGTTTGAAATATTATTTCGTGAAGGCTCGAATATTCTATTGTTAAGATCTGAGGACGTGAAATGTGAGGTTTTTCAAATTTTCTCATAGACATCGCGTTTAACGGTTGATACAACAGTACAATAGGGTTGTTACACGTCATTTTATTTTAATAGCTAATGTAGTTGAAAAAATCTCACTCGCTGACGTTCAGTCGGTTAAATTTATATTATCTGTGATTTTCAGTCTGCTAGATATTTCTATTGAAATAAGAACAAAATCAATCAAATCCGTAAGTAATTTCCACACTGGGGAATCGGGGAAAACAAATTACCGCAAATATTAATTTTTGATGAATTTTGTCTTCGTGGAAGTAATTATAGACCACCTGTGATGAATATAAGGTAAATATAAGGTAAACTTTTATACGTGTAGTGTATTATGCATTAATTAAGTGTCGAGTCAATATTAAAATGTAATTAACATTATTAATATCGTCTACTTGACTGCATAATGTTGAACGTATAAATTTAACATGAATTAACTTGAAAGCCTTCATTATGCAAGAAATTACTGAACAAACTCCAAACAATACAACTTTTTTGTTTACCAAAACCATGTATTAGAGCTAACTTTATTGTATTATCAGCATCATTATAAAAGTATTTTTTCAATTCTCATGCAAATAGCGGAGACTGGGGTAAAACCGTATACTTTCTGCAAATTGTTAATTAAAAAAAAAATTAACAAATAATAATAATATTTAACAATAGGGTTGTTTTAGTTTGCTTTCGTCTATCTAAAAATCGATTTAATTAGCCAAAAAATTATTTATAAAAAGTGTTATTAATAATTTACGAAAGTATCCGGTTTTACCCCATAAAAAAAATTGTCGGGGTAAAACCGGATACTTTTATT
>JAWWEQ010047451.1:0-16256 GCA_035583055.1 Torymus tubicola | reverse complement strand
TTTGGTTTCTTTGCAGTAATCTTTAGCCCAATTATACAGCTCTTCTGGCGTTAGAATGTGATTATTAGCAGATATTTTTAGACTCGCACGTTTCGCACCTCTTTTTAAATTCGCGCCAATACCATCGCACGCACCTTTGCCATATGTTGTGGCGTAGCGCGTGGCTCCGCGCGCTGGAAAAGCGCTGTGTCTACTCTTTCGTCTTCTATTTCTCATAGAAAAGATCTCGAGGACATTGTGGAAAATATCACTTCCTATGTAAAAAAAATGCTCAGCTTTCGATCTATAGGATCAAAAAAAAAATTTTAAATATACTCTTTGAGATAACACGTTTTATACTTTTTGAAGTTGAAAATGAAAAATTTTGGTAAAACGGCCTACACCATTGGAAAGCTGCGGAAAAAATACGTCGAAAACGCTCATCATATAATTTTTTTAAATGCATTTTGATATCGCAAACACGAGTTAGAAACAGTATGCTTTAACGCTCGCGCGCTGCACTGGGGCAGCTGATGTGAAACATCTCATATATGTTAAATGAAGGTCGCGTCTTAATTTTATTTAATTATCTAATTGACTGGTGACTTTATTTTTATTCTATTTTATTTTATTTTATGACTATCGCAGTGTAATGCTTCTACGTTTTATTTATATACCATATATTTTCTTCTATTTATTTTCTTTTTATGTATTAGCGTTATACACGTATGCGATTTTGATTGTACTTTTATATCTGGATTACATCATACAAATTATTGTAATTATTTTTTGCCGAGATGTTGTATTTTATCTTGGGCTTTGTTAGTACTATAGACTCTAACTATTAATTATGACTAGTCATACAGTAATCATTTCATTAAATTTTGTATTTTATTTTTTGTCGCATAAATATGTTTATGGGATATTTCAGGTGAAATGAGCAGCTCAAAATTATAAAATTGCTCAAAATTTGTAGATACTTATTTTTTTTATAAAAAAACATGTTCCTAAATTTTTATAGCAATATTTCAATAATTATTAAAGTTATTGCACATCAAAAATTGTTATTTTTTTCAATTTTTGGTGAAAACTCAACTTTTGCCATTTTTTTTACTCAAAATCATAAAAATTTTTGTATACAACATTGATTGGGAAAAAGTTTGTATTTTTTCTGTAGAATGTGCCAGTATATTTATGTTATGACCCTTTTTGAAAGTCTCTGATTAGCTGCTTTTTAATATACCTTCATCGAAGGATATTAAGGTAGTTCTCTAAAATATCAAAAATAGGGTGCAGCAGCAGGGGTTTGAAAGCAACAAACTTCCAGAGTATTCTGTAAATTCTAAAGAATTTTTCTCTATTTTTAAAAATATAGGTTGCCGACTTATTTTTTGAGAAAAAAATGATTGAAATTAGTCATTTCAATTGTTATAGAAAGTGATAAAGTTTGATATTTTAAAGATGGGTTTTTCAAAAATAAAAAGTAGATTCTCAAAAATCAAATTATCCTCTTTCTTATAAGTATAAAAAATATGTGTCAAACCGACCTTTTTAAAAAGATATTTATCATTGAAAATAGAAAAGCGCCGTTTTCCTAATCTATTTCGCGCTACTACGTGAATCATGAGTTAGTCCAATTAAAAATTATTTATTTTCTACTCTATGTTTATTTACATCACCCTTTTACTTAAAACGTTGTGTAAGTTCATAAATAGTTTTTTCATACATGATTTAACTAAGAGAATGATAATTTAATATTTATTGTTTGGTAATTACTGCATTGACTCACGAGTCCGTAGAGAACTACCATAAGGCTGCGGCTAAAAATTTTTTGTTCGACAAATGTTTTTCTGATTCTGTATTGTAAACCCTTTAACATAAGGCCTGGACTAAGATTGGCCGCATCTTCAGAAAAGACCTATGAATTTTTAAAAATAGTGAAAGAAGCCTGTTTCTGATATGACTAGCGTTGTCAAATTTACTTATTACTGACTTTCATGTGTTTATTCCACAGAATTTTGTTTTTAAGTTGCTTCTTCAATAGAATATGATTATATTTTACACCACAGCTGTAAAATATAATCATAAAAACTATACAGTGCATTAATATCAAACTATTGCAGGTAGCACGTATAACACATTGAAAGAACCTGTTTGTTGACAAATTTATTCTCTATACTACTTATAAATGTATAATTGTTTTTTAGATACTATCTAAAGTATCAATTTTGCTAATAAAAAGTGTGAATTGCATAAAATTATGTATAAATACAATGGTTGATGTTATAATAATAAAGAATAAACCTATCATTGTGATTTATTCTTTTATACATTTTTTCCATGATTTTTTTATTTTTTGCTGTTTGTGCTGTAAAGAGAATGTATTTGATTATTTATATAAATAAAATGTGTATTACCATGTTAAATATTCAAAATCAAGTGTAAAAATTAGTTTTGAAAAATTTCATTACCTAAATATGTATCAGTTATAAGATATTCACGTTATTCTTTGATTTGCCTCTAATATAACATAAATGCTATGTTAGAGGTGATTCTTTTTATGAATTTTATTGTTTTTCATAATAAACTAAGTAGATTCATATTTACAATCCTCCTGTACAAAAAGAATGAGCTTCACCGTAGTATTTATGTTATATTAGGGCCGAACCAAAGAAAATAATGAGAATATCACAGAAATGATATATATATATATATACACACACTTAGGTAATGAAATTTTTCAAAACTACTTTTTCACTTTCATTTAAATATTTAACATCTTTACTGTACATTTTATTTATATAAATAATCAAATACATTTTCTTTGCAGCACAAATAGCAAAACATGGAAAAAACTATAACTTTTTTCTGAGGAGGCATTAGAATCTGTAACTCAATAGAGATTTATGGTATGGTATTACCTAAAACCTCTGTGAGTTTAAAATAACGCAGTCCCACAAAAAAAAAAGATGGTGCGCCGGAGGTCAGACTACCGTTACTATATGTATTTTGGCCCGCTGAATCCGAATTTCAGGTCCGTTTGATCCGGTCAGGTCGGGGTCAAGGTCAGGCCATGGCCGAATCGAGAAAATCGATTGGAAACAAAGTAAACCAGCATATTTGCATGTTTTTGGGCCCGCTGAATTCAAATCTGAGGTCCGTTTAACCCGGTCAGGTTAGGCTCAAGGTCAAGCCAAGGTGGAATCCATTTGGAGCAATAAAAAATTCGACTTTTTCATGACTTTCCCTTTATTTACGTAACTTTCATTTTCTATTATATTAAGCAGATAAAAATCAGACTTTTTTCACGACTTCCCCTTTATATACGTAACTTTCAATAAGTATATACGTAATTCAATAACATTCTAAACATCTTCTATTATATTAAGCAGTAAAAAATCCGACTTTTTTTTCACGCCTTCCCCTTTATACTAGCTTTTAATAAGTCATTATGGTTATGGATATATATATTTATGTTCTATAAATATATACAATATTCGTATAACATTATAAGAATATTATATTATTTTAGAATAACACTTCAAATATTTAAAACAAAGTATATAATATAACAAATAATTGGTTATTTATTTAGAAAAAAATATGACGAAAATAAATTACTTTTAATTTCACAAATATAATATTTGAATATCTTTAATACCTACCATCTTATGATACAATACACCCGAGAACAAGATAAATAAAAATATGAATAATCGAATAATAATATATATTATTATATATAAATTTATTTTCAAAAATATTCAGAATTTAAATTGAAGAAAGGTATAAACCAACCGAGCGTTAGCGAGAGAGGTACTTCGCTAGTTTCTATTAAATTTAATGTATTTTATACATTTAAAATTTCAAAGACATCTTTGTAAATAAACTTCAATCAAAACATTAATATCAGCTGAAAAATTTTACCAGTATAACTTTTGGGTATTAAACCAAATCAAACATTTTTCTATTATTGAATTAAATCAAATATTGTTAAGTTAAAACTGAAAATCTACCATTTTATGTATATTTCGGCGTTTAAAAGTGTTTTTATAGGTATAACGCGTCAGAAAGTGGCTTTACAACATAATGTTAAATGAAAACAAGTTTTGTTTTATTATTATCTACATTTTTTGTATTAACATTTATGTGTAAAATCAAATACTCTCGAGTTATAGCCAAAAATCGTCCATTTTATAAGAGCAGATTCGGCTCAGTGCTATATGGATTGCCTTATGACTTTAGAGTCGTAGGTTTGAATCCTCCCTCCACCTGAACGGAGTTTTTTCTAAATTTTCCTCGACTGAGGAGAGCTCTAGGAATAAGAATTTCATTCCACGCACTTTTAGGTGATGATTTTCGAATTTTCGGGGCCCTCAAAGTTGCGGGAAAGGAGGGAAAAGACAATTAAGCTCCGGGGTGTTCTTACCCGGAGTAAACCGTGACTTCCTTTCCCCAGTGCAGGCGCTCGCCCATGCTTGGCATGAATTGAAGTCTCGGTGACATGGACCACAGGTCCTGCCAACCTATCCGACGGTCTTAAGCTGACCCTAATCCTTCAAACCTAGCCTCGGATGACAAAAACAGACGACCCACAGGCCGGTCTGCCCTAGCGACCTCTCCCAATGTTCAGCCTTCTTCGGACAGCGCTATTTTCCACTGTGACTTTCCGGGGTGCGGAAGAAGCTTCCAAACGACCATCGGCAGAGGGCAACACCATCGACGTTCCCACACGGGCTGGAACGACTAACGAATCATTGGATCGAGGCGGACATTTCGTTAGACGGTCGAAGAATTCTCCCGTCTCGCTCGTCGAGAAGCCGAGCTGACTTCCCAACGAGTCCGCTCAATCAACCAGGCTCTGCAGGAGGCGATCCCTCATCGAACCATGGCAGCCACCAGCCAGCACCGACGTTCCCCGGTATACAAGAACCTGGTCCAACAACTCTCCAACCGGAACCGTCCAGGAGGCGGAGCCCCACCATCACCGTCATTGAAACACGAAACGGGGCCGACGCCGGGACAAAGGGGGGCCTCTTCTCCCCCCCCCCCTACCTACAGTTCTCTGTTTGTATACTTGCAGAATCTGCGTAGAGTAAACACCACCGGCTTCCAAGCAGAGCGGCTCCAGGGCATCGTATGCGACGCTACCAACTCCACCAAGGACGCCACCTTTGAGCGACTATCTCTGTACCTGCGAGACATTTTTCCACCTTGCTCGCACCACCGTCGACCTCCTCCGACAATTTAACACCACCTCAGTCGAAGGAAGGCCAGGCGGAGAGAATATGCCGTTACGCAAAGGCACTGGCGCTCCAACCGCATGCGAAGCATCAAAAGTATTCTGGGTGACGTCGAGGATGCAGAACAACCTGCCAGAGCCGTAATGGAGCCATATCTCGGGACAGATGGTCTGACAGCTCGCCAGTTCAGAGTCATCCTTCTGGACATCATCACTTGGATCTTCAATCTCATACTCTGGTGAGAAAATGTTTGAGTAAATTATAAATGAGTAACATGCTGTGGGTGAAGAAATAAATTGAGTCACACACATAAGTAAATTTAAATTCAGAATATATTGTTTAACCATAAATTGTCGCACAATATTTACATAGTCAAAATTCAAGCTGTATATAATTCTATTATAATAAGTAATTATCTACATTACAATATGAAACTTATGAATACTATAGTTTGTTTGTGTAAGAACTGATGCATAATATAGTCACTTCGAAGGGGAGACTAACCTGTGTAACGAATTAGTTTTGCCAATGAATTGTGTTTACAGTATAAAAATAAAAACAATTTAATTAAAACTAAATAATGATTTGAAACTTTACAATGAATTTGGTCGCAGAAATTAAGCTATACAAGAATTATGGATACAGTATTTGTTCTGGTTGTGTGTGTGTAAAACAATAATTGGCTTGACACGCTCTCTGCAAAGAAGAACTGACCTTTGTGAAAAGAAAATGATTTTGTCAAAAAAATATCATTTTTCCATTGAGCATGTACTTTATAGAGTTGTCTATTATACCTCAAGAATAGTATATTACGCATATTCGGAGGAAAAAACTTGCCCATTTTGGTCCGGTAGTGCGCATACTATTTTGTCAACATACCCGAAACAAAAATATGATATTCGCGTATTTGAGTTGGGAGCGAAAATGGTTTTCCGGTTAGGATATAGTAAAAAGAGGTAATCTGTCTATATGTATGTGCATCTATATTTGAGTCTGTACACCTCTATGTCTAAGTCTCAATCTCTATGTCTCTTCATCACTATCACTCCGTTCTTCTCTATACGTCTATGTCACTAAGTCTCTATCTCTCTGATCGTGTCTCTATTTCTTTGTCTCTGTCTGTGTCTCCAGTCTCTGTCTTTGTCTCTGCGTCTCTGTCTCTAGGTCGCTGTCTCTACTACTGACTGTCCGTCTCTGTCTCTTCGTCTTTGTCTCTCGGTATCAATCTTTGTCTTTGTCCTTGTCAGTTTCTATCTCTACGTCTCTGTTTCTATCACTGTCTGTCCCTCTCCGTTTCTACATCTCTGTCTCTTCGTCTCTGTGTACGTCTCTGTCCCTCCGACTCTATATCTACGTCCTTGTTACTATGCTTCTGTCTCTATGCCCCTGAGTCTACGTCTCGGTTTTTACGTTTCAGTCTTTACGCTTCTGTCTCTACGTCTCTGTCCTTACTTTATGTCTTTACGTACACGTGTCTCTTTCTCTACTTTTCTGTCTTCCGTCTTTGTATTTAAGTTTCTGTCTCTATGCCTCTGTCACTATGTCCCTGTCTCTCTCACTCTGTCTCTAAGTTCCCGTCTCTGTGTCTACGTCTCTATTTCTACGACTCTGTCTCTATGTATCTGTCTCTCCGTCTTTGTCTCTACGTTTCTGTCTACGTATCTGTTTCTGACTGGCTGACTCTGTCTATACGTCTCACCTTATGTCTCTATCTCTACGACTTCGTCATTCGACCTTGTCTCTACGTCGCTGTCTATTACTCTGCCTGTATGTCTCTGCCTCTATTTATCTGTCTGCATTTTGTGGTATCTCGGATCGTGAAGTAAGCGTGGAGAAGAGGCGGAGGGATACATATTGAAAATGAATATCCATATAAAGAAGAGTCGCTTGACACTATCTGTGCTATTATTAAAATCGCTGCTTTGAAAAAATATCCATTTATGTTACTATTTTTATACTAAAATACTTACATTTTATATAAACATTAGCGGCGTAAATTTAGTCATATAAATTGTAACAATTTCCTAGTAACTGGGTAAGAGGGGGGAGGAGAAATAAGGGAGGGATGCGATTTGGGAAAGGGCGAGTGAAATAAAGTTTGATACACAAAGCACTGAAGTTAAATATTAACACTTTAAATACTTTATTCGATTCCGTTGAGCGTCAGCTGCTAGTGCAGCACTAGATACGAATATATTTTAACGCCGCGAAGCTCGACACTAGCACTTACACGAATATACGTTAAATTAATACTATTAAACAATTCAAGAATAATTAAAATTCAATACAATACGATTTGAAATTTCTACGGCCATTTCGACTTCGGCTTACCTAATCGAGGGCTCGGTACCGAGTGTGTCCCTTTTCTTTTCTGCAGATTTCGGGAGCCGGGACCGTCGCTGTCGCGGCGCTCTCGCCGGTACCTCTCTCGCTCCTCTCGTCCCCACTTTGCTGCTCTCTCTCTCTCTCTCTCTCGCTCTCATGTCGTCAGGTCCGCACGCGCTTCGAAAATCGACGCCGTATCGATCGGCGCTCCTTTGCGCACGCGCCCCGACCTCTCACAAGGACCGCCTGGCACGTCGATGTTGAGACGTCTCCTGGCGTTGTCTTCGAAATCGAAATATGTATGGCTATATAGAGAGCACAAAAAATCCATCATGCTGGATGCTTAATTCTTCGAGAATACTTTGTTGGGAGGAGTCGAGCGGATCTTTGCGAGGTCAAGACAGCTAAGCCTCCTATTCTCAGCTTCAATAATTGCGCTTAGATAGATCTCAGATACTCTAGTATTTAATTATATTGTAACATCAAAAGTTGATGTTACAAAATATAAATTACATATTTTATTGTCTTCGTAAATACATTTTTAGTACAAAATTACATTATATCACAATATTTTAATTATATTCTATGATAATTACACTACTGGAAGTTTCAATAGGGGCCCGCTCGCCGTATCGTGGACCTATCAAATTTTACATGTCCATTTCAAATGACAAATCACAATGATTACAGGAGACAATCTCAAGTCCATCTCTTTTTTATTTATATAGGAATGCGAATATTTTTCTGTAACGGAGATTCCACAATAAGCTTGCTATCCACCCATGTTATTAAAACAATTACTTCAAGGGCATTAACCTATCAGCTCTAAAAGCAGGCGAGTAAGAACGACCGCGTTAGTGGTGGGTACGTAAATTATAGCACAACGTATCTTACATAGTTTCCGACAAGTAGGATACCGGCATCTTACCGCATGAAGTATCTCACAATTTTTAAAGTTTCAAGCACGAGCCGGTGAAGCGGGGACGTGTATCAACTATAAAAAGTGAATAAAGGCGGCTAATCGAAGTATAAGTACTGAGAAGAGGGAAAATTTGATAGCCGGCAAAACGTGTACGTTCGCACAAACCCATTCACGTGTGCAATATATGATTTTTTAATACAACTAAAGTGCTGCACATTTATTCCCTAATCTCACTCTCGTTGCCAGCGTAACGCGCTGTTTTTATCTGAACTGAAGAGGAGATCACATGTGCGTGGCGCTGCGAACTAGAGTGGGAGTAGGGAACGAACTTAGCACTCTTTGACCGCCTCGAGGGGATATAGTACGCACTTTACGATGGGGTATGTTAAAATAATATCATTTTTATTTTTAAATAATTCACTTTTCTTCATAATATTGAAAAATATGACCAAAACAGTTATGGGAGTAGGTGCCAAGAGTCTCCTTTATATGGATACTTATTGATTTTTGAGTATACTGTATACGTCGTAGCAAAAATTTGGGAAGTTATTCCCAAGATTGAGATTTCTAGAGCAGTTTCAGCATAAAAAGAACGAACTTTCTCCCAAATTTCGTGCAATTTGAAGTTCCGACAAAAAAGCTATAGCTAATTGAAGTTTGCTGACCTAGCAAAATAAATGAACTTTAATAGTCGATATCTCAGGCTGATGTCAACCAATTTTTACGTTCAAAAAAGAAAATTAAAGACAAAAAAATGCGATGTTGCTGATTCCAATCCATCATAAAATGACGAGGCAATAATGGTTTAAAGATACTCTATTTTTCTCAAGAAATAACGTACACTTATTGGCTATCCTGAAAATTCTATATCCATAAAACCTTTTAGAAATTTTTTCTGCTATGTTTGAGAAAAAACGAAGAAAATGCGACCTTAATGACTAAAACCGGTCAAGATCTATGGGTCTTATGATTTTTAAAAAAAGGCTAAAAAAAAAACGCTTAAAAGTCGACCTTTAAAAAATTCTAGAAATGATCAGTGTTAAAATATCGGGCTAAAACTTTACAAAATATAGTTTTTTAAGGTGTACTTTCATATAAAATATTTTCGAGAAAATCGTAGAGTTGACCGCGCAAGGTTTGGTCGAAAAGTAATGGATCTGCTCATATATTAGGATGAGCTGACAGTGGGGAGAGCGGTTAAGCACGGCTGTGGTGTGCACACTATATGAAAATTAATTTTTACTTGCAAAATTGACTGATTTGTTACTACATATATCAAAATATATTTTACCAAAGTTTGTTATGCTCAATTCGAATTTGTCAATAAAATGATTTATCATATCAATTTATATATTATACAGTAGTGAAATGATATGTAGAGAACTCGTAATACGCTGATAATAGATCCCATTCTTCTCCTATTTTAATTCTAAATTATTTTGATAAAATTTTTTTTTCATCGCAAAATTTATGAAGAAAATAATCTTAAAATTATAATATATTAATGAACAACAATCATATCGAGTACTTTTAAAAATGAATTAACGGTTCTACCTTTATCGACCAAATAATTGACATAGTTTGAAGCTTATTAAAAATAAAAATCGTAGAATCAGAAAAAATAAAGAGAACACCTTTCTGCGATTTTAAACGTACTATCACCCAGTAAAAGTTTGAAGTTGAAATATCAAGTAGTATTTGCAAAAACTTTGCAAGAACGAAACTAACAAAATAAAATTCGGTTCGAAATTGCGTTTACTTATAAAATAAAACGTAATTCTATTTAAAAATACAATTTATCTGACTTTATCACCTGTTAATATTTTACATTTTAATAAAGTATTTGCTAGATCTAGTAATCGCATAAACTTTTATTAACACCTATATTTCGAGTAAGCATAACGATGTAATTGGTTTTTAAATGCAATTCATGTGGTGGCAAATTTTGAGTATTTAAAGTATTAAGATATTCTGGTAATAATACTTTGGACACTTCAAGAACGATAAATGAACTCCCTTCATGATAATGATGTGTTTTAATTGAATCACCATAAATGATACTTACAATATCATGATTTCTTCTGATGCAACGTTCAGGAGTAACTACATTATCATTATTTTCATTTGAATCACCATCACCTATATTCAATACAAAGTAAAACTTATTTCTTCATTTAATACCCTCATATTTCGAGTTAATTGAAATTTGTGAAAAACACTCCATAATAAACTATTTTTTATTGTTAAATTTACAACTTCACTTCAAACTCCGGAAGGTAGTACCGGTAATATCCGTCGAAAATCACCACCTAATATGACTATGTTCCATCGAAAGGATAATCATTATTCATAATGTCTCTCAAGATTCTATCCATGATTTCTAATAAGTATCGTGGAGCCATGGAAGCTTCATCCCATATAAATACATCAGTATGACGTAAAAATTCATCTTCTTTTGAGTGCACTGCAATATATGACGATGAATCAGACATGAGTGGTAGAGGTAAATTAAATGCTTTATGAACCGTTATTCCGTTTGGTAAGAAAGTAGCAGCTATTCCTGTAAATGCCATTGAACAAATGTTTTTGTTCTGTCCACGTAATAAATTGTAAATTGTGTTATAAAGAAAAGTTTCACCTGTACCCCTGGTCCATCGATATAAAAATACTATTACTACACGAAAGATATTATAAACAATTTCCTTTTGTTCAACATTTAATTGATTGTAAAGTTTGCCACCGGTAGCTATTAGGATGCTATTAGGTATTTTATTCGGAATGTGATCATTTAATATGACTTGGGGCATTGAAGGAAAATCAGTAATGCAACGACCCTCGTTATTAATAATTGAACAAATATCTACGTAAACTAAATTTTGAGCTCCGAGAGGATCTAATTCAGAATTGCAAAAATCTTCAGATAGAGCATTCTTAAATTTTTCCCATAATTTCTCTGGATGCATGGATTCGCAATGTATTAAAATACGAATAAAAATTCGACGAAGACTGCACGGCATCATCCAACTTACAGCTTCTTGCATCGCACGATCCCATTCCTTACCAATTTCTATTAAACCTACTGCTATGGATGCTTCGGAAAATGTAGAATACTTAACTTCTTCTACAATATTCAAATCATTGTAACATTCAGCACCTTTGACATTTAATAATAACAATCTCAAACGAAACAGTTCTAGTTGACTGGGACTCACCAAAAACATTCTACCAATACAATTTTAATGAGATTTTCTACGAGTCCATCGTGATACGTTAACACCGTTTTCAGTTACATTTTTTAAAACAGAATGACTTGGAATTTCCATATAATGATACTGTCTAGTTGAAGGATCACAAACATTTAATTCGAAATAATCTAACAACGTAGTCGTTTTATTTAATGCTGAAATAACTGCTGCATCAGCATTAATATCGTGTAATAACATGCGAATTTTCATTAGGTAAACGAATTGACAAACGTATAATACTATGACTTTTATTTTGCAAAGGTTTATTTAGTATGCGGTAACATGCTTCTACAGAACTGACATATTGAGTATCAATGAAATTTTTTATTTCATCTTGATTAACGGTTGTACCATCTCATGTTTCTTCAATAAGTATATTAGCAGCATCATATGCTTTATATACATATTTGAATAAATACTTAACAGACTTAATGTTAGAAACTGCTTCTATATTGTTGTGGCAGTTAAAAATACGCAATAATTCAGGACAATATGGAACTACAAATCTATTATCAACTACCTGATCATTTCGCGTAATTGTTCTTCCGTCATTTCTACAGCGATAATATGGATAATCATCAGCATTAACTGTAGTTTCTTCTTTAAATTCTTTTGGAAAATGTTTTGAACATTTACTATTCACAATGCATCTTTCGTTACATGGTCCGTGGATCATATCTCGAACTACTATATTATACAATTGGGGATCCTGTTCTGAATCAGGAATTTCAGCTGAAATAAATTTGTCAACTACTACAGGCGTTGTTAATTTGTGACCAGGACACGATGTAACTAATATATGAGCATGACAGAAACCTCCTTTCTGAAATTTGACTACGTGCACGTGAGCTGCTACATTTCCGAAAAACTTTTCTTTTGTTATTAATTTAATCAAATCTTCCTTCTTTAAGTGAAAAACTCGTGCAGAAAGATCAGGTCGATCTGAAGTTTATTGACCAGGCAATAAATTATCTTGTATCTCACGCCAATTAGTATTGTAATAAAAATATCGGGTTTGCTTTTACTACGAACTATAGCCATACAGTCTTGATAATTTTGATCATATACCTAGGTGAGCCTGTGAATGTTGATGGCAGTACGGCCATTCTCTCAATCTTAGATTGCATATCATCTGCAACGTTATTCATATAATTAATTACTCCCTCATACGATTCTGCTCGCTGTTCTGATTAGTACGACAAAATTTAATTCTAGCTTTCTCAATTTTTACATAACTATCAACAACATATTGCTGAAATAATCAAGGTTCTGATAAAAATGCATTGAATTCCTGATCCCTAATACGTATTCTATATTTAACGTAAGCACCTCTTGATACTCGTTTATTACTCTCTTCGTAAAGTTCTACACCATCTTAATTATTTGTTTCGCGATTTCTTCTTCCTATTAGCCTTCGCATCACATCTCTATTCCAAGCTTGAGTGCCATAAGGATAAAACAGTGGATACACCATAGGTTCTACATTAGGATCCATCGAACTTACAGTTTGCAGAGAATGTGTTTTTTTAATGCGAATAGTAACATACGATTCAGGAATGTCACCGTCAGATGTTGTAACAAAAACAGCAGCGACTTCATTAGTTCGTTGGAAATTATACCTATACTTATCATATTCAGATTTCAATGTAAATAATAATTGCATCTCAGGTTCCGTAGTATTTCCAGATATATCCCGCTGATGACTAATTTCTTGTTTCATCATATCATACAATCTAGCAAAAATGTTATGTTCACGTATTATACTCTTTAAAGATTCCAAAATTTCAACAACTGTTCCAGAATTATTTTGCATACGAAAATCAATGACTTCCTGTGCATATATTATAATCAATTGACAGTTAGCATGTTTCTTAGAATCGCAAGTTTGGTTTGCTAGTGCGGCGTAGACAGTTATAGCTATGGCTGTTGATTTTATTCAAAATTCTACGGACTCAATTTTTAATTTATACACAATTTGACTCACATTAAGTTTGACTATGTAGGTTTTTACTACAATGACTTTTAATTTTTAACATGGTTATATCTGATTCCCTGAAGAGGCTGACAATTAAGTTCAGCGAAACGTTGGAAAAAACTATGTGATGTATGCTTTGTTTATGGGTTGACCTTCCTCATCGCTCAAATGTTTGTATGTTTATATATTATAATCAGTTGACCATAACACGGATCTATATTTTCTGATGAATATAAAGCTTCGTTGATCTGATAATAAATCTGTTCTTGTATTTTGAAACAATAAGGTGCTCTTCCACGTAATGGTAAGTTCACTAAATAAATATTAAACGATGCGAAAGAGTATAAATTGTTGTAACTTCTAATTCTTTAAAAAAAAATTTACTCTTATCATGCGAACCATCAAATAAAGAACGCAATTGTTCTGGACATTCAGGAAGTTTTTGTAATCTAACTGCGCCATGATTACAGCGATCGTTTAACTAATCACCCTTATTTAATACTCTTTCTGCTGAAAAATGTTTTGCATTGCAATGAGTGCAATTGACATCCATCGGTCCTAAATAATGCTCTGAATTAATAACGGGTACTAGCAATAGATACCTCGCTCAGTAACGCTTGCCCGGTTGTATTTTGATCATGATCATATCACACAAATATAAATTTTAAATAGATATATTTCATAATACAATTTATAGGATTTGAATTTCTAATTAGACATAATTCTTCTAAAATATTATTAATTCATATTATAAAAGTTATTGAAGGGGCAGTCTTTTTTAATTGTAAATAAAAAGAAACAAACAAAAAATTCCAATAACATTCCAAGAAAATCTGATTACATAATAATGACTACATATTAACTTATGTACAAAAATTGATTACTATTTTTTCTGACAATTATATTTTACTAATTTAAAAAATATGTATAAAAGATATTTACGTAATAATCCATTTTATTTAATAAATTCATGCTCCGATGGCTGGACAGTGATAGAAAATAATTATAAAAATTTAGCAAGATCTTTAATCTATTGATACTACATGTGCAGAGACTATGAATATATCATCGGTCCCGAATAAAAAAGTGCCATTTCAGAATCCGGCTCGAAAAGGAGGAATCTCAAAATCCGGCTAGAGAAGGTACCATTTCAGAATCTGACTAGAGAAGGGATCATTTCAGAATCCGGCTACAAAAGGAGTGAACTCGGCGTCCGGTTAAAGAAGGTGCCATTTCACGCGCTGATTTTTTAAACTCCAATTTAGGTTGGCAGTACTACGAAAGAATTTTTTTGTACTTTTAGCCCGATATTTTTATGAGAGAAAAATGTAATCATTTTGTATCATTATAATGATCATTATTACTCTAAGAAAAAATAAAATATTTGGGACACTCAACTATAGACACACGCATGCACACTTGAAAAGGGAAGGAAAGACCCTTGGGGCCAAAATCATCTGAAAAAGTAATTTATAATATTAATATCATAAAAATATAAATAGATACTATAAATATAATTTATTTTGATGATCTTAAACCAGTAGATAAATACTGAAATCCATTGTACACGGATTTATGACAGTTTTAAAAAATAAAGATTTGCATAATTTTTTTTTAAGACAACTTGATGGATTTTAATGAGGCAAAATACAAAATACTTATAATATTTGCCTCTATGGTAAATTGATCTACCATAAAGGCAAATATTTGACTTTTTTGACTGAGAGTTTTAACCGGCACTAGATGATCAATCGCTGCCATCAAATTACTACTCAGATATGCAAGTTTATTGTTGACGTCTAGACAATCGAGCTGCGACCAATCATAGTTTTGGAGTACCATATTGAGTGCTGTTAGATCTAAGCTTTAAAACCTCTGTAAGAAAACGAGCTCTCCATCATTACCCTGCTGTACTCTACAAATTAAGTATTCCGGCTTATTTGGTGTACCGAAAAATTTCTAAGTAACGAAAATCCCTCTATATCAACCAGTCTACACTCGACATTAGGACTTAGGCGCGACTCAGCAATCGCAAGGAGACGGAAGGAGGGCCGCTCACGGAGAAAAAGATGCAATTGTTGAATGTGTGTTGGTAAGGAAGTTATATTAATGAAACCTGCCTTTATACTGCTGCTTGAAAGTTTATCAGGATTTATGCAATCTAGTCAGACATTTGAGGTTTCACTGTTTTTTTTCATTGAACGGTGTGTTTTGGCTATGTGACGTATTTGCTTGATTAGAATTCTTACCACTATTAATTTTATAGATATTATTGTGCTTTCGTTGATTATTATTACTATTGTTAGCGTGTGACTTTAAGATTACATCGAGATCCGTTGGAGATTTGAACGCATGCACTTGCAATCCTTCTTCCAGTCGAGCAAAAAGTTACCACGTCTATGCCACACGAATTTAAAACCAAGCCTTTTTGATTGTTACATCCTGTGGTTTTTACTTAATTGGAGAAAATAAAAAAAAAAATTTTTTTTTAAATTTAATATTTTGAAACAGCACGATCTTTTCTCAGGTCAGAAAATTTCGAGCTGACGAACTAAATTTTTTTATGT